>JAKTSB010000127.1:0-68974 GCA_030579975.1 Blastobotrys buckinghamii (nom. inval.)
CTGAACAACAGCCAGCTGCACCAGCTCCAAGTGTTCAACAACCTAGTGTTCAACAACCTAGTGTTCAGCAGCCTAGTGTTCAACAGCCTGGTGCTCCTGCTCCTGCTTCAGCCGAAGCCCCAGCTATACAACAACCAGCTGCACAAGCTTCAGTTGAGCAACAACCTAATGCTCAACAACCGGTTCAAAATACTCCTAGTGTTTGTGCTGGTGAGGTTTGTACACCAGTCTCTCAAGCAGTACAAGTACCTCCATTAAATGGTAATGCTCCAGGCCAATCAATCTGTGTTGGTATCGTATGCACAACAGTGGTACCAGGTGCTACAATCCATCCACCTGTATCAAATATCCCAGCCTCAGTCTGCAACGAAGAAATTTGTACCCCAATATCTCTGCAAACTGCTCTACCTAAGGCTGCTCCATATCCACCAGGAAAAGCACAAACACAACCTGGAGCTCAAGTAGCACCTGCTGAGAACCAGCCATTAACTCAACAAACTATTCCACAAGCACAACCTCAAGTGCCAGTTGAGCAGCAGCCAGCTGCCGAATCAACAAATGTTCAGCAACCGGTATCTCAGTCAACTGAACAAATTCCAGCTAGTCAGCAGCCTGGGGCTCAACAGTCAGTTAGAAATAGCCCCCCACCTCCAAATGAGTTGATTCCAGCAGCCTCAGTTTCAGAGGCTGCTACTCCCCCTGCATCCCCTGAATTACCGGGACAACCACCTATAGGTACACAAGCCTCTCCGGCTCCCGCAGCAGCTGAAGAAATACCAAGCAATAGTCCTGTTCATCCACCAGGTAATATGGCTGTACCTGTTACACCAGCTCTATCTAATGCTGCAAGTGCACCTACAATTCCATCAGTTACAAATGAGATGCAGCAGCCTACTGCTGAAGTAGGTACTGCACCTCTAGTAACCAATGCTCCAGTACAACATGTAACATTACCATGTTCATCTTGTGTTGGTGGTACAACTGTTTCAACGATCGTACCATTAAATCCGGCTCAACCTATGCCAGTACAACCACAACCAGCGGCTTCTGCACCCGTTGGTAGTGGCGGTAAGGTTGAAAATTCTGCTCCAATGGTTTCTTCACCGAAAACTTTGGTTAATAGTAATTTACCAGTTTCTAAACAAACTCCTAAAAAAGAAGGTCCTAACAATAATCTAGAATCGCCAAATACTCAAGCTCCGAAGGCTTCAGGTATGTTTTACAAACTCAAGAGTTTATACTAACAAGTTTAGAAAATGTTCCTACTAACGCTTCAGGCACTGCCGAAAAACCAGCTCCTGCTACAAATTCTCCAAATACCCCAGCTCCAGCTCCATCTCCATCAATCTGTGTCGGTGAAGTATGCACTCCAGCTAGCTCAGGTGTTCCAATGCCTACTCCTTCTAAAGGCCAACCAACTCCATCAGTCTGTGTAGGTACTATTTGTACCCCAGCTGCGCCAGGCGGTACTGTTATTCCAGCACCACCTGGGGGTCAAGCTTCTGTATGTGTTGGTGAAACATGTAGCCCAATGGGCCCAACTGCACCAGCTACTCAACCACCAGCTACTCAACCACCAGCTACTCAACCACCAGCTACTCAACCACCAGCTTCTCAACCACCAGCTTCTCAACCACCAGCTTCTCAACCACCAGCTTCTCAACCATCAGCTTCTCAACCACCAGCTTCTCCAAATACCCCAGCCCCAGCTCCATCTCCATCAATCTGTGTCAGTGAAGTATGCACTCCAGCTAGCCCAGGTGTTCCAATGCCTACTCCTTCTAAAGGTCAACCAACTCCATCGGTTTGTGTAGGTACTATTTGTACCCCAGCTGCGCCAGGCGGTACTGTTATTCCAGCACCACCTGGGGGTCAAGCTTCTGTATGTGTTGGTGAAACATGTAGCCCAATGGGCCCAACTGCACCAGCAACTCAACCGCCAGCTTCTCCAAATACTCCAGCCCCAGCTCCATCTCCATCAATCTGTGTCGGTGAAGTATGCACTCCAGCTAGCCAAGGTGTTCCAATGCCTACTCCTTCTAAAGGCCAACCAACTCCATCCGTTTGTGTAGGTACTATTTGTACCCCAGCTGCCCCAGGTGGTACTGTTATTCCAGCACCACCTGGAGGTCAAGCTTCTGTATGTGTTGGTGAAACCTGCAATCCAATGGGCCCAACAGCTCCTATTGCTACTCAACCACCACCTGTTGGTCCACCTGGCCCTAGTGTTGAAACAGTATGTGCTACTTGCTCAGCTAGAACCAATCCATTGGTTGTAACAGTTGGTACATGGCACTCATGCACTACCTGGACTGAGAATCCATCACCAGAAGGTACTGCACCAGCGAATGAAGCTCCATGTGAAACTTGTAAGACTATTACTAAGCCTGGTACTCCAGCAGAAACTCAACCTCCTAAGGAAGAACAACCTCCTAAAGAAGAATCACCATGCTCCACTTGTGAGAATGAAACAAAGACTGTTCCATCAAAAGAAGTTGAAACCTCTCTTCCACTCTCACCACAATCACCAGCTCCATCGCAGCCAAAAGGTACCCAACCAGCTGAAAGCCAACCTCCTGAAAAAGGTGAAACTCTACCTCCTAACTCACCAGGAGCTCCAGGTACGGAAGAAGTAACAGAGCAGCAAACTGTCCCATGTAGTACTTGTACTACACACTATGCTAGCAAGCAAACTGTCCCTGTTCCAATTGTTTCAACATTACCAAAACAAACTCAAGCTCCACCACCATCACAAGTAAACACTGGACCGCCACCAGGTGCTGCTAGACATGATTCTACTTTAACACCACCGGAAATTCCTATTCCAACTGGTGAAGAAGGTGTTAAAAGTCCAACACCTAAACCAAGTGCTCCTGGTACACAACCATCAATTCCAAACAATTCAGAAGTACCATCTAACCCAGAACAACCTTCTAACCCAGAACAGCCATCTGCTCCAGAACAGCCATCAAACCCAAACCCAGAACAACCATCTAATCCAGAACAACCATCTAATCCAGAACAACCATCAAATCCAGAGAAGCCACCAGTTGAAACTTCTTGTGTAGGTGAAAGTTGCACACTAGCTCCACAACCAACTAATCCATCATCTGCTTCTAACCCAGAGCAGCCATTAAACCCAGAAAATCCGTCTAACCCAGAGCAACCATCTAATCCAGAACAACCATCTAACCCAGAGCAACCAAGTAGTCCAGAAAATCCTACTAACCCAGAACAACCATGTGTAGGCTCAAGCTGTACTCCAGGTGCTCCAGCACCTACTAATGCACCATCTGGCGGTAACAATGAAGAGCAACCACCAGTTGAAGGAAATGTATGTGTTGGACCGTCATGTACACCAGAACAAGTTCAACCATCTGGAGGTAGCGGACCAAATGAAAGTCATCCATTAGAACAAGGTATTGCTTCATCAATCACTGGAGGCTTAGTTAAGAAAGCTTTCATTCCAGCATTCGCTGTTGTTTTATTAATGATCTAGAGTAACACTACGACACTCTTTTTATTTTATTTATCATCATCATCATCATTTTTCATTAATATTTGTCATATTTATTGCTTTTATTACAATCTATCATGTGCTTTTAATCAGGTTTTAAGTTATCATTATTATTTTTTTTTATTTGGACGCTCCTTTCAACGATTTGATTCTATATATATTGGATTTTAAATCATTTATTTAATATCTTTATTTTTTTCTTCGATTATTTTTACTATTTCTTTTTTGTGATATTAATTCTTTTTTTTTATTTATCATATTTCTTCTTTTTATTTATTCGATTCTAATACTTTTACTTTTTTATATCTATTTTTATTCTTATTCTTTTAGATTTTTTATAATTTTTTGTTTATTTAATAATATATTTTTTAATATTTAATATTTTAAGTATGTTTCTTTACTTTAATAACTGTATCTCGGTGGCTTATTACTCTATAATATCGATATATATCATTCATTACATAGAAAAACTTGAGCCTCATTTTCTTACAGCCGCACGCATGCAGATCATCGATCACAGAAGAGACCGCAGATTAGTTCAAGCCTTTATAAGCACCAGCACATCTGAAAGAGTATCTTTTGTATATGTGACAGACTTTGAGCTTTGTTCTTACAAAATGTTCAGTACCATATATCCTAATAAAATTTCATAAAGTTAATATATGCATTGAACATACCTCTCATCATGTATGCATGAAAATATATAGCTTGTTTTATATGGATATAATTTTAACGTATATATTTCTCCAATAGAGAACCAAAAATCGATATTTCGTATACATACGAGGAGATAAATTATAGAGCTTTTTACCGATTCATACATATAAAAGATCCAATCCCGCAGTTTAGCGTAACCAATATTACTTTTCAGGATATTTTGTTCATCATATTGATTTCTAGGCGTAGTTATAGTTGATGCTAAACCCGGGCCACAGACCCATTATTTAAAGCATATAAACGTTTCAAATTAAATTATGCATTCACAATATACATAATAAGCATATAATATATAGAGCGCGATACATACAGCCCTTGGTGATATACGATTGGGTTTAGAACTCTGAATCTTTCAACTAAATAATTAACACTCACCTATAGCATATATGGGTACTGGAAAAAAACATACAAAATAATACTGTTCAAATTAATTATCATATCCTTATATATTCCAGGTAATAAATGGTAAATAGCAAATTGTGTGTGTAAGATTGTTCACTATAATTCTGTAAACCTTTTTATCTGATGCTCGATCCCTAATACAGTTTTTGTTATAGCCGCTAATCGGTTATCCCGATCGAGATCTGCAAAATCTGTGGAGCCGGCTTCATAAATATCATAAATATCATAAGTAAATTTAAGTGAACTATGAAATACGCTATAGGCATGGTGATATTAATTACATACCAAGCTATTTAGTTATGAGACGACTATGCTAAAAAAATTTAGTACAAAGTTGTCTTAGAAAAGAAAAGTTGGTGAACTTGATCTCGAGTGGGTCGTCAACGTTCAATGATCAGCCATTTATAAAATATACAACTGTACTTGTACTTAAGTTGTACATTGTGTACATCAGTATTACAGACTTTCAAAAATGTACACACAACGACCTGAGTTATAATTATCATGAAAATTTTGCTAAAAATCCTGTGGTACTGCAAATCACCGAAAATTATAAATACAATTTAAAATCAATATATATTCATTATCATTATAAAAATCATTAAACTATTAAAAAATTATAAATACAATGCTATTCTATATTAATCAACTAAATTTTTTCATTAGGTTCTAATTCAAGCTGTTCTTTCTCTCGCTTTCTCTGCCGGGCTAAAACCATTCGACTAACAAATAAGCATGATGCTGAGATAATACCAGCACAACCACCATAAATTTGAGCCCCCAAAAATTCACCATTTAATCTTGTAATTAAAGCTCCACCAACTGGACTACCAATTAATACACCAATACCACACATTGAAAAATTCAGACCAGATCTACTGCCTAGTTTTGAGAAATCTTTTGTCAAATCTGCCAAAATTGTACCAGGTAACGAGATTAAAGACCCAGACGCCATACCATATAAAAAGGAAAAGGCAATCATACTACCAGTATTATTAACAGCTATCCAGCAAAAGGTCAAAATACCTGCAATCCCAACGCATGGTACCATCATATTTAATGCACCAATTTTATCAGCAACAACACAGGGCATCAATCTGCCTATAACTGAACCACAATTCAAAATAGCCACAATATTTTTTGTAATATTGGGTTTAACATTATTTTTTGTACAATAACTTTCTGCAAAAAAGATTGGAATAAAAATGCCTGCATATGCAAAAACAGTTGCAACTGTAAACCACATAAATGGGCCTTCTTTGAATGCATCTACATCTATAAATTGTTTATTTCTTCTAGGGGCTACATTGGATTTCATAACAAAACATGGAATCATGCATAACGCTAAAATAATGAATGCCCAAATCCTAACAGCCCATGGGAATCCTACCTTATCAATAAGATTAGATAGAATTAGAGGATAAACCACTCCTCCAATGCTTGAACCTGTCGCCAAGCAGCCAATTGCGACAGCTCTTCGTTTTTTAAAATATGGTGCTAATACAGGTGTACCACATGAAAAAAAGCAGGAGCAGCCAATACCGACACAAATCCCCTGTGCTAAAAAAATCTGATAAAATTCTGAACTAATTGAGGTCATCATTAATCCAAATGTAATCATAAATGCACCAAAAAACAATATATATCTTAAGAATCCAGCATCCAATAATCTACCAAAAACGATAGGGAAAACAACAATACAAAATGCCTGTATTGATCCAATCCAACTGATTGTACTAGAACTATGGTCTTTTAGAATATTTTTTTCATATTCATCTTGAAATACACCATATGCTGAAGATAACCCCCATGAATTCAGACTACAGATGAACCCTGCAAATATCAAATGTGCATATCGAATCAGCTCTCGTTTCGGTACCTCATCTTCTATTGTAGCTGATAGTGGTGGTGTATGTATACTACTATTTTTATTATTATCATTATCATTATCACTTTCTATAGCTTGTTGTTGTGGTTGGGTTTCATCTTTTTTATCGCTCATACTGAACTTTTTGATTCCTTAATTAATCTAAAGCCTTAAAGAATCATTTGAAATGTACGAACATAAAGCACAATAAAAATCACAGGATGTTATGCTTCTTTTATAGTCTAATATAAATCTTGATAAATAGACTCATGCATAAATTTGCTCTGTTATTGTCCAAAAATATTCTTTTTCTCTTAGTAATTTTTTTTTGTTTTTTGTTTCGGTTGTATTGTACCCCTCATAAATTTAAGGTAATTTCTTTCACTGCGATACGGATCGACAGGCTCAATCTGAGACATCCCGCGGTCCGATAAGCTTACAATGACACTAGCGCTTGTTATTTTTTCACTTGGATTTGGCCTGAGCTGCGCTATGACCACTATAGCCGTGTACTCAATTGACAAAATGTGATAAGCTTTTTGTGTGATTTTAATCCTGAAGACATGAGAGTGGCCTAGTGATAGATTTAAGTTACATCGATACAGTTTGATTAGAATATTGTATAGTATACATTACATAAGTGTCCTATAATGACCTTGCAGTTTTTTGAAAGTTAAAATATCTTTGCATGCATTCTCATGAGTACTCATGGTATCTCGATCAAAATATTTCCCAAAACTATTTTTACAATTGACTTAAGACTCATGATCACTGCAGTATATTTTAACTTAAAGTGCGCTAAATATCAAACCAGTGAGAATAAATCTTAGAACTTTGAATGCATGATTTATAAATATATATTGGTTATTGTATATATGCCTTTTAATAGTACAAGTACGAATTATCCCGTAAAGTGTACAAATCTTGTATTATTGATCACTACTACACTACTAAATACCCCCGGTGATATAAGCACTTGAAATTTCAAAATAACCGGTTTTAACTAGTTAACCGCAGTAGCCATAATAATTGAAAACTTTTCAGTGTATTTTATTTTTCTTATTTTTTTTTTTTTTTTTTTTTTTTTTGACCTGATCGAACTTAAAACTTAGTCATTGCAGTCAAACCTGCGGAGTTGCGGAGATTTGGGGGTATTTTTCAAAATTGTTTTTTTCTTGCCTAACAGCTTCTAATTAACTTGACTCAAACTTGATGCACAATACTGCTATATAATAAGCCATAGCTAGCACCCCATCACAAATGCACCTGAAATCACATCTAACTATACTGGTATATGATGTATAGATGTGCTAAATTCAACCTGAGCAAAACAGATCTCGAGGATTCTGCATGGATTTTTTGACCCCACGGAATAATTTAAATGCTGTTGTCAATTAGGTAACTATATATATCTGGAGTATCCAATTTACTCTGGACTTGCATATGATGTCCCTTATCTTACACGGCACAGTTGATAAACAAAACCTAGTCTTTATTTATAATGTTTGGGTTACTATACCTTGTGGTGTAAGTTGTAAGTCTACAGTATATATTTGAAGCAAATTATATCACTGAAACTTTCATTAAAATATTTTAAGCCTAGATCATATATAATCAAAGGTTTGGAATCAATTACTTGAATTTAGAAATAACTGCTCCATATATATTAATTCAAACATATATATAAATTTATCAATTACTAATTATTTCAATTTTATTAGTCATATGATCTTGAATCCCAGACATACTGCTAGTAATTAGTAAATTTCATTTTTTTAGTTTTCTTTTATAATTATTAATTTAAATGATTCTTGAGTATCTAAATCTATGATTATACATCCTACTACAAATTTACAATTGCAATTAACCATATATATATTAAGGATTCATATGCATTCTTGAAAGTTGACACTACGAAATATATCCGAGTGATACATGTATATATACACCCTGTGATACTTGGTACTACAATTGATTGTTAACCAGCCGTTGCAAATTTTAATATTATATCGATCTAGAGCCATCGTGTCTAGTCTGTAGTATACATATATAGCAGTCGTCAGTCTGTCATCGTCCAAATATGTCACCTGTGATAATGCCATAGTACTGGTATTTAGTCAAGAGCTAATTAGTTCTAGCTATTCGTATACACACTATATATGGTACGATTGCTAATTGCAGTACACGCAGGTACATATACAATGTAGCTAGATTTATACCGGTCAGGAATAATTCACTTATATATTGTGTGCTTATGTACGGTGATTCTACTGAATGTCAACGTAGACTTACTTCTTTATAAATTTAATTACAAAGCTCCTACCACAGATTTTAACCCTTTTGTGCCACCAAGTTCATTGATTATGATAAGGAAGCTTCAAAACAATTTTACGAGTAACAAAGCGGCTGAACCTTCCAAGGCAAGCTAAAATTATTGTAGGTGGTTTAGCCGCGCAGCCTGTCTATGCCCACCTTTTAGCCATAGGGCTATTAGCGCTTAAACTGGTATACCCATAGCTAATTTCAGGCCTCAAAATCCCGTCACGGAAAATACGCTAAAAACATTTATGGTACTACATGGCTATATAGTAATTAAGCTGTCTAAGTCGAGGTGTTTTAGAGTTCTGGATATCTTGATATTAATACCATGGTAACATTTTGTATGATCAATTTGAGCCACATGTGGTGCGGCTTCTTAGGAATAAGCCTACCGACTTTAGTAATATTGGTGCCAACATCTAAATTTACAACCCTTTGCAAATGTTGTTGAAGTGAAGTTGTACACGCTTCCCTGTAAAAAATTATATAAAGGCCTAGAACTAATATATTTTGGAATTATTGATAGTCTAAATATTCTATATTAAGACACAGGCTCAGAATTTATATATGTTGAAACATCCTGTTCTTCATTGAAACCCTAAATTAAGAGTTTTGAAAAAGGATTCACCTATCATAGGAACAATATAGATCTGGAAATTTGTATTGTGATCAAAGTTTGTATTTGCGAACCTTCAGTAGAAGCAACAATGAGTGTAAAAAAAGTTATTTTAGTAGGGCACCAAATATATGAGTAATCGAAGCATGTCCCCTAAAACATGAAAAAATTTAGTGCTGTATTAGTTCATTAATGTTGGTATATTGATAAATTGTGCTCTCACTAGATCCATATTATGCAACAATAATTACAATTTCATAAAACTACCCAAATCCAATCCAGTTTTCTTTCCTTCTTCCTTCTTATTAGCAACTAACTTCTGTAACGAAGACTTTGATTTCCTGGCTTTGGCTCTCTTTTTTGCATTCATATTAGTTTTACTCTCTTCTTTTTTCTCCTCATCTCCGGCTAGATTCCCAATTTTAGCCTCCCTTTTATCATCAACAAAAGCTGTATTACAACTATCTAACACAACCGCATCAACAAATCCACATCTTAAGCATTCTCTAATTAATTTAACATCTCTTTTATTAGTTTCACCAGCCTTTTTTCGCAGTGCTCGCTGCTTCTTGTTAAGTCCACCTTTTGTTCTCTTCCCACTAGTAATCATAGTCTTAGTGTCTAATGTATACCCATTAACCCATGGTACTGTACATCTGGGACATATAAGGTTATTAGTAACTTGTGTTGGTAGTAAAGTTGAGTTTAGATCAAACTGTTGAAGTGATCGCAGTTGTAGTGACGATGATAATGCCGGTAAAAACGTTACAGCTCTTGATGCCTGGTATAAGTGTGATGGTGCTGCGTTCTCCATCCTTAAGAATTTTCTATATAAGTTTTATGTTAATAGTTTTTATGATTTTAAACTGTTGATATAAAAAATATTTTTTGATGTTGAAAATTCTGAAAATGACGCGCGCTCCTCACACAGGGCTGAAAACTTTACGAAAAGTAAGACACCCAGCTCTTCTCATAATTTGAGCGCGCTTAAGTGTTTGTTTATTAGGCTTGAGAAATTATGCTAAGCAGAACATAGTAAGCCAAGGCGGAGGATGCTCTAACAGTAGACTACAACTTTATCAGTAAGTGACAGTAGTAGAGAATCTATCTATAGATGAGAAATGACGATATTCTATACATAAAATATTGAACTCGATTTGGTAAATAGTACCATAAAATTGACTTTTTCTTGTAATGATCATGAAGAATATTTACAGCTATCTGGCACTCATATATAAAGGAACAAAACACATTCAATTGTTCATAACGTGTCTCAGCTATCGAAATATCATCTATTCTTATTTCAATTTAGTGAGCAGGGACAGCTTTTCATCATTAAACTTGAATATGCTGATAATATGGCACTGCTAAATCTATAGATTTATAGTATCCATGTTTGTTAGTCGTTGATTATTGCCCTTATCTTGATCACGATTTGGATTATAAAATTGTATTACTAAAGAAATAACCCAGGTTGTACCCATAAGAAAAGACTATGGGCCCGGGTAAAACTATCTAAAACTAGCATGACGAACGAGATATTTTATAAAAAAAAATGAAAGTATATATATACCAACTAATTCTGAGTGCACATGTGAATATTGATCACGAATACTTATTGGTATTTTATCTTTGAAATCGTAATATATACTTATGTTGAATGGCAACATGATATTCAAAGCCAATTCATATAAACTGATGACAAGCTGATGTTGAGCGATACCCAGTGTGGAAACCAATGATCAATAGGTGAATTATGTGTATATTTGTAGCGCTTATAAATCGCGGGTATATAATTGACGGAAAATCGATCGGCAGATCGAAATTTGAGCCGCACTTTAAATTTTAATTTAGACCCAGCTGGATCCTACAACTTGTACGTACTTTCTCTGCGTTATTGAAATCACTGACCGGTTTGACAAGTGTACCCATAAATCCAATAATGTATATATATGCATTTCTTTCCAGGAAAATACTACACCTGTTCTATAGCGCGGTAACCAACCACGATGTATCAAAACAACTAAAATACCATAGATGGATAAAATATATATATACATGTATATGAACTGTACTTGTAGCTGACTTACATCTTTTTGGATTAGTGTATTATTTGGGTCACTTCGCTATAAAATAATACTACAGCTATCTGCAATCAAAAATTCAATAATCAATTTAATAATAATTTAATAATCCTAATTCATAAAACTCATATATCATAACTAAAAACTTATACATAAAATTAACACGTACAACACATCACAGAAATAAATTTAATAAATCCATCTAAAATTTGGATTCTTTGGTCCTTCAGCCAACTCTGCTGTACTAACATCTTTATAAGTCAAATTGACCCCATCTCTTTTATTTCTTCGTTTATTGTCGAAATACATATAAGACCAAGTAACAAAAGTGAAAAACATCCCAGCAGCTGCAAATCCAGCAGTTGTCCAAACAGCAGTATCATAGTTTGGAGCTTCTTTATTCAAAAAAATATTAGAACTAACCAATCCCATAGCATTGGCGGTTGGTACAATAATAGAGTTCATAACTGATCTTCTGGATTCAGAACTAACATTATTATTATACCATGCCGCAGCAATAACAGAACTTGCTGACCCACCGCTACACATTAAAAACACTGAAAAGTATCCTAAAGCCATGTTATTAACTGGATCGATACAAGCATAGATAACAAACCCAACAAAGATGATTAGAAAACTGATAAAAACATATAATGACCGAATATTGGTATAATCACTTGCAAAAGCTAAAACTAATAAAACAATTGCGCCACAAATTGATGGTGGAGCAGTCAAAATATTTGATAATGGACCACTATTTTCATTATCTTTTAACAATCCATGAACGATTTGAACCCCGAAATTATTAACTGAATTGATTGGAACGCCAGTGCATAAAGCAACTAATAGCCAACCAATTGTAACTGGATGCCTGAAAACTTTCAATGCATTCCAAAATGATACATCTTCATTAACAACTGCAGAACTGTCAGTTTGAACCCTATGAAATGCTAATCGTTTTTCATCTTCATTAAAAAATTTGGCTCTTTCAACATCTCTTGGTAAATAAATGAATGCAATTGCTGCAATAATAATAGTTAAACTACCTTCAACAATAAATAAAAACTGCCATCCATGCAATGAATGATTGATTTGGAATAGTCCATAAGCTAAAAGACCTGCAAATGCGTTGGCAATGTTAGCAGCTGCATAAAAGACTGCTAGTCTTCTTGCTAATTCTGTTCGTCTATAGAAAGTTGAACAATAATAAATAATACCAGGATAGAATGGTGATTCAAACATCCCTAAAAACCACCTTAATGTCATTAAACCGGCAAAATTTGTAGCTGCTGCGCATAACATACTAATTGAGCCAAATGCGATCATTAGTAATGGTAAAACTCTTGCAGCAGAGAATCTTTTAATAACAATTGAAAATGGTAATGCACAGCACACGAATGGGATATAAAAAATAGATACCAATAAATTCCATTGATTTCCTTTAAAATTCAAATCGTTTTCAATATTATCACTTTTGGCGTTAGAAACATTTGATTTATCCAATGAGTTAAACAAGTACATGACAGAAATAAATGGTAGAATATGTAGATCCAATTTTCTTGCTAGTCGTCTTTCTGCTTTATGATCATGAATTCTTGCATCTTCATATGTTGCCTTTTCAGGTTCTTCTATTGAAACCTCATCAAGAGATTTTTTCTTTATAGTTTTTTCTTGATCATTGATGGAAGGATTGTTATTCTCTATATCAAGTTGTTCGTTAGTATTTGTAGTCATATTAATAATGATTGTTATCTTTAACGATTTAAACAAACTTTTCAAATATAATGAGGATTTGAAGCAATATTTATATTATTGAGCTAAGAGGGGTAGACTACTTGATTATTTGTGAACCAGTAGTGGTATAGCGGGGAATGTAAGAGAAAAAAAAAACTATTCTCTTATCTCTGTGAATATTTTTTTGAGAATACTGTTTTATCAGAATAGCCTGCTTTGTATGCATAACTAGGCTATAATGAATAAAGTCATTTTTATATATTTATACACTTAACATGGATGAGGGCAGGATTTCGAAAAAAACCTGTTTTTTTTTTTTTTTTTTTTCCATTTTGAGTAATTTTTTTAAGCTCCCTCATCACTCTAGCCACGCTTCATTATTAGCCATTCATAATCAATGTATATATATATTTTATATTTTATACACAATATATCGACTTAGATCAAGTTTTTCGTCTGTGTACATAATCAATAGTGGCTCTTAAACCCCCGAAAGGCGTACAGCTTTCAAACAATTTACTTATTTTGATCAAAGACTTCTTATCGATGTCCTGATTCATATGATGTCGTTATAGTAATTATCAGTATTAGTTCAATCAAAAAGACGAGTTACCACAGTATATAATAGCCTCAACGAAACTTAAAGGGGACTGGTTTTTTTTTTTCTTTGACAAAGCTGAATTTAAAATATGTTTCATTTGTTCAAAGGTAAAACCGAAACCGGATCATATTAATCTTCTATTATACGATTAAGAGTGACTCAGTCTCATATACAAAACTCCTGAATATTATCGATGCATTAAATTAATCCTTTTACATTAATTAAATGCTTTAAAAAAAGTGCCATGTAAATTACTTTCAACTAGATAGTATATTTTTTAAGAGCTGTACATTTACTATATTTTTAAATACAGCTGATACTTTTGAAATCGTTTTGAGGATTGCATACAAACAATTCATTTACAATCCGTGAAATTGTTCTTGGCTTCTATTCAACAGTTGCAATGATAAATTACTGTGAACAAAACCGGGAACCTGAAAAAAAATCTGTATCATACCAAAAAGTCCATAGTTTGCCTCTTTCTTTCAGATCGATCAGATTCATCAAATTCATCAAATTTCCATTGCAACATACAAAGTTAAGTGATAGAAGGATCCCATCCATCCAAGTCATAAATCTCACTGGCCACCGATCGACCGGTATGACCTTCACTTGCATATAAACTGAAATCAAGGTCTCGGCTCTCGAGTTCCTAACATCCATGGCACTCAAACTTTCTTCTTCATAAACCATGGATGGAGTACACTACTAGCTGCAGGTATAGTATACAAATAGGCCCTCCATATTTATGATACTTGTTGTTCCCATAATAACACCTCATCGCAATTTAAAAATCTCAGTCCGGCAACAAAGTTTTTGGATTTATATATGCTAACGCAGACTCACTATACCTGCAAACTCTGCAGTTACGCTTTGTTTATAATACATCCTGTTTGCAAGGTTCTCCACTTTTTTTTTTCATATTACCGTTGAATCAGTGTTAGTAAATCTCAGATCAGTCATCATCAAGTTTTAAATAACAATATTATAATAGTCCGAAAAATCGAGGAACAAAATTTTTAAAATTTTTAAAATTGTGTAAAAATTGTTTAAATTTATTTTTTTGAAACAGTGTGAGGCTTCAAGCGGTGGTAATGCAACTAATCTACAAAACCATTACCAAGGATAATTGAAAGCATCATTATCCCACTAGACTTTCTTGTCCCTGCTTAGGGGGTGTTTTTCCGGTTTAAAACGCCGGCTGTCGGCTGAACGTTTAAGCTGTTATTCGAGTTTGTCAATGCAGCGATGAATCAATAAATTCTTGTTACAGACATCATGGTTTGATCAGGTTTCGAATAATTAATCCCGATGTTATGTTACTAACATCGCTATAGAGTTTACGTACATTCAACTAAGTCCGTTGTTCGCAAAAGCTCATCTTATCACTATATCCAGATCTCGAAATGGTATTTCCAGCTGATCATGATTTTAGTTTTTTATAATATGGCTGTAATTGGTGTATTCTTTGAATTCTCTGATTTTTTGGATTTGAGACATTTTCAAATTAATATTAAAATATGGAAACGTGAACATACAAGTTTCTACTTTGTTAACTATTCCTTGTAGATGTTAACAATTTGACAATACTATTATAAGAAAATAACTTAAAGGCCAGAACTATATACAATAGAAAGTTAATTAGAACCTATTATCTTAGGGAAGATTGAATCCCTCTTTTTAATCGGTAAGATAACCTAGAATCATAATGGATCCAGAATACATAGAGCAGATTAATTTCTATGGATGATTTTAAAAATGAACCCCGCTTCGGCATCTTGTAACCCCATGGCAGCTCATAATCACCAACATCAAAAAATTTGAGTGCTCGATTTCTAAAAGCTGGTCTCTTAACTTTCTTATTTTACTAAATATATACAGTAACATTCATTTCAAGAAATTTAAAGCTGGACTCTTAACTTTCTTCTTTCTAAACTACCAATAAAGGAGTACTATTATCGTAAACAGTAATTTTTTACAGAATACAAAATTCCTCAATTGCCAATTAGCCATCCATTAATTATAATGATAGAAAATGTAAAAAGCACTCAAAACATATTTTTTTTTTTTTTTAGCCTCATACAAGATCACCAACCTGAAATATAGTATGGGATGTTTTTGTTAGCATTAGAAGAGTATATTCGTACACATATCAATAACTGAAACTTAGGCTTACGCATTTCAATTATAACACTTTATTATTAGTTTACCATGGATCTGAACTACACTGGATTAATTGTTAGAGTTAAAAAAATTGATCCTGAAAAACTGAATCAGTGATAAGGTTTAAAATTTACCTCCACCAACACCGAAAAACGCCTGCAGGTATACGTCTCTTTGCATGTATAGCTGCAGCCCTTAAAGTTGATTTAGGTTTAAGCCTTTATTAAAAAATGGGGTCCGATATTAAAAGAAATTTGCAATATTTTTAAACAGTCCAGCTGTACTTTTTACCAGTTCTACAATCTATTGATGGATTTCAGGAATCCAACTTCTGATTTAACGGCCACGTCGAGATTTTCTAGTTATGCTTTAATACTTCAGCTAGGACCTCAAAATATATGGAAATCTAAATTTGACTCAGTGGCCCATGGTGCACTAGCTAATATCGGATTATTTTAAAAAAAGTGCGGAGAACCTTTAAGCAGCTAATTACTATTAATGCAGATATACTGGGTACCATGGTATTGATTACATCTGTTATATTTTGATAAGCAGTCCATTTGACTGCTACTATTGGTACAGCACGTACCATTGCAATGGTGCATCTTCTAAGATGTGGAATTTCGATATCTAACACGCAATCAATGTCGGCAATTCCACTTAAAATATATACAAATAAGTAGGATGTAAATAGTTGAAAGACTAACATTTACAATGTAAACCACTATGCGCGTAGTTTAGTAATTTCTCGAACAAACGTTTCCCTGCTTCATGAAGTTAATATGGGTTCATTATCATACAGCGGTTGCCCTATATAGTATACCCATACATTATATAATTAATTGCCGCGAGAAGCTTTTAAGCATTCATTATTTAAACTATAGCAGTTCAAGCCTGTAATCACTTTCAATTTAAACACTATATAAAGATTAATAATATTAATTAATTATAATTCGGCGGTTTTTGATGCATATGGGTATTGATAACAATTAATAGAAAGATTTAAGTTTCCAGGGGATACTTTTTAGGCTATCAAGTGAGCCTATAACTGCCTGGCAAAATGCTTGCGTCTGCATCTAAGGGCAGTGGGGGTCATGATATATATAGTTAGGAATATAATAATTAGTTAAGTCGTGTATCCATGGATCCATGAATATTTAATAGAGCAATAATATGTTTATGGATGCATCAATTTATATCATAAATAAACCCCTAGAACTTAGATATATAAGGTTATATATCAAATCGTTAACGGTCCATTTTAATTCCAAGTTTTTAAAATATTAAAATTTAAGTTGATCATAACATTCCTGGGCATAGATTTAGCCTAGCATTTAAACTATAGTTATGGAGCAGTTGTGGCTAGGAATATTTTGAGCTATCGGACCGAATTGACCTCTGTTCGGATTTAAGTACCCGTGCTCCAATCCTAGCTAGGATACTAAGTACTTAAGCTGGCACTTCATCCTTGGTTGTGTTTTGACATCTCAGATCGAAGCTTACTATAATAAACCCATACTTCAGTTGCCTAGGCCTTTGACTAAGGTTATAGTCGATAAAACTTTGCTGTGACCGAGTCACTTCAGTTTCGACAATGCAGTGGCTTATGATATGTTAATTCCAATTCAGGCAGCAACCAGGTGTGCACCATTGTCTTAATTATCGAAGGTTACGGATTAATTATGCAGGATTTTAACACTCTTAGAACCTTACAATGATGGCTTTGATATCTTTGTATAATTAATTAATCATATATATGATTTTATAAGCATCATATTTATTATCAGTCAGGTTGCCGCAACATATTTCATCAAGCCTACAACGTTACTACAATTGATTAATTAATTTGCAACACTAAATTAGTGCATCCTTATTCCTTTTAAGCCAGCTTTTGCTCTACGCCTGTTAGAACAAAGTCTTTCCATTGCAATGTACAATTACTCTAGTCTTTTAAGAATATACAGTTGTATTACAATATTAATTATGACTATAGTTAATTAAAGTGTGAGAGTATGCTTTTACGGAACAAGCTTTTTTGCTCACGAACTCAAATCATGAAGTTTTGATAGAAACTTAAAAGAACAGGAATAAAAAAAAAAAAGGGCACAGGCAAATTTTGGCTAATGAGCTCTACTAGTCTCATTACTGCATTGCAAGATCGATTCAAAGTAGACGCTTGAATGTAAGTATTAACATTTCTACGTATATCTTACTACATAATATATAGATGTATACAATATTTCATGCAAATATACAAGCTTCGTATATATAATTCTAGGGAAATTGGCCTCAACTTAAGCAGTATACATATTTGTTTCAATATTATGATCAATATATACTTCAAGATTTGGATCTTGAGGGGTCTGACACTTAATTAACGATCCTATCGAAGTAGTTATAAGAAGTATATACCGAAGTTACACAAGTTCCAATTACAAAACCTGAAACTAAGCACAGGGGTTCCTATAGCATCCGTATAATATATAATTTTATGAGCTTATTATCTAGAATGAAATTTTGACTCAATTGGAGATATTTTTCAAAGATAATTATTTGGAATAATTCGTGCTATATCTAAATATACGATACTGTAGTAGATTGGTTATGCCTCGAAAGCATCAGTATCATATATAGCTTTTCAACAGTTATAATTAATCAAGTGTTTAACTATAGAGTATATGTATAAATTATTATTCACACTAAGTACCTGTACCCCAATGATATTGATATTCCACGAGGCCCATTGCAATTAGTTTCATTATATATATTTCGTGGGATATAAGCGTATATTTTCGATTGTTCGAAGCATCATAGGAATGCATTACTTCCCCACAATTACTTCTTATATACACAGCCGTATTTATTCTCCAGGTAATATCTAAATTATATTTAAATTAACCCGGGAATTACCCCATGTTTATAGAAATGACTCGGTTTTAAAGATTATAATTTAATCGACTTTTGTTAGATAGATCACAATTTGATATCTTAGTTATAGTTTTCTCTGCTATTGAATTGTTGCTGTACCGCCTTCGGTTGAAACATTTACAATTGCAGTTAACTCAGTTTGTAGATTGAGATTGAATGTAACATATGGATTATGTCAATTTATGTTTTACACTCCCACTATTGCAATCATGATGGTTCAGTAATTTGTTAAAAAATGTAACTAGCTGGGCGCTTTACCTTGACATTTGAGTGCAAATATGAAATATCAATATCAGTATTCAAGTTAACAATTACAGTGGGTTTATTCTAGAATATAGCTGATGGTTAGAACTGGGTTTTATTATATATGATGTTAGTACAGTTTGTAGATACCTTATAATATATACACTGCTATTTTAAAGTCTATAGAGTACATATACGCAGCTAGAGTAACTAGCCATCGAAATATAAATTTAATTGATTATAATCGTAAAACATAGCACCACCTAAGTTACCGTTAAATATGCTAGCTAAGATTTTGCTATAAATATATATATTTCATTTCTATGATTAAAGAATTAACTTTCTTATTCTAACAATCATATAGACAGGTTCATTGTGACCGTAAATAATTAAGCAACTTAAGTACAAATTTGAACTTTTGCTATTGATTAATTGATCTATCTTAAATCTACTGAGAAATTTAAAGTCATAATTGCAATTAGTCTACCTGAAGGCATGTAGCTTCAGCTCATTGAAAATTAGAGGCTTAACAGTTTTGCTATTAATCAATTAATTATAGCTGTTGCATAGGGGTTTGCAGAACGATACGTACCCCATAATTAATGGCTCAGAGCTTGAGTACAATTATAACGCTGAGCATGGATGACCTGCGGTTTAATCGATACATCATATTTCAGTACTGACTTGTATTCTGGATGGAAATATCAATCTGCCACACACAACTTCAAACGTACAAGTTGTACAAGTTGTGCGCAAAACTGTAAAAACGTATGTGGTTTCACTTTTTTGAATAAAGTGGAGACGGTCACGCCGGCAATACTAAATTCACATATGCACCGCTTGAAATGCCGTCTACTCCCGTTTAAGCAACTCTCCGGCGTTTTTACCCGCGCGAATCATGGTTGAGCGTTCACCCCACCTTTAGAATAAGCTCAGGGTTTGAAAAAAATTGAGCCGCTCAGGTCATTCGTTTGGTACTCCATCTTATTTAGAACCTCTAACATTAAAATATAGAAAGTTGACTGCATCATTTCAAACCATTTTATAAAACAGTATCACCACGTTAGATTTTTTAGAATCAATATAAGAAAACTGCAAGAAAGAAACCATGGGAGATCAGATTGTAATTTTAGGTAGCGGTATTATTGGGTTGTATACTGCATTACAACTTTCCATTAAAGGTTATGCACCAAACATTACAATTGTAGCAGAATACTTACCAGGAGATTTGTCGTCAAGAGACTATGCTAGTCCATGGGCAGGAGCTAATTTTTCATGTGCAAGTGATGATTCACCAGAAGCTAATCGACACGATAGAGTAACCTATGAGAAATTAAACTGGTTGATGAAGAAATTTGGCCCTGTTGAATCTGGTATTGATAAGCTACCAGCTCGAGAGTTCTTCACAAAAGGTAATGAACCATCAGAAGCCAAAATTAATGGTATGGGAGAATTTTGTAAATATTTTCAAAAGGGGGTTAAAGAAGATGGTATTGGAAGTCTATGTAATGATTCTGTATTTTGGATGAGTTATCAAACTTTTAATATCAATACACCAAAATTGATGAAATGTTTACAAAATTATTTGTTAGATCAAGGTGTCACTTTCGTTAGATCCAAAAAATTAACTCATATTGATTCTGCATTTATTTCAAAGGATACTAAAACTGTTTTCAATTGTACTGGATTAGGTAGTAGAGAATTAGGTGGAGTTGAAGATGAAAATGTTTACCCAACCAGGGGCCAAGTTGTAGTCGTTCGAGCGCCAAATGTTAAAGAAAATATTGCATTGTCAACTGATGACTTTGATACTTATGTCATTCCAAGACCTTTCAGTAATGGGTTGGTTGTTTTGGGTGGATATAAACAAAAGGGTAATTATAGTGGTAATACATATGGATTCCAAACCGAATCGATTGTTGAACGAACCAAAGATTTGTTACCGTTATTAGGTGATGATGTTGAAATAGTTAGAGAATGTTGCGGGTTAAGACCAAGTAGAAAAGGAGGTGTTAGAATTGAGAAGCAAGTTCTGGATGATGGTAGAGTTGTTATCCATAATTATGGTGCTAGTGGATGTGGGTATCAATCTGGAATTTCTATGGCCATTGATGCAGTTTCTTTATTTGACAAGGATTCCAAGTTGTAATTTTTTCGAGTAAAAATAATAATATTAATAGTTATATAAGTTGTACATACTAATAGTAATAATAATGATAAAAATAAAAATAAAAATGGGGTGGAGGATAAATTAAACTGCAACCGCTTGTTGTTGTTGCTGTTGCTGTTGCTGCAGTTGTAAATTCTTGATTCTCTTTGAACTTCTTTCACCTATTCGTTCATTAATTGAATCAATCTTTCTTTTACATTTATTGGTGATATTTTCAAACACTGCTCTCTTTCTCTTTTTGTCTTCTTTAACTTCTAATTTCTTAGTTTCTACTTTCTTACCTTCTACTCTCCCAATTTCTGCTTTCTTAACTTCAACCTTTTTAGGTTCTTTATATTTGGAAGTAGATTTTGAAGTTCTTGAGTTCTGCTTAGTAGCTTTAGGAGGCATGATCTTTGCATTTACCACATTTGCAACATTAACAACTCTATTATTCTTCTTTGGTGTAGCAGGTGGTGAAGGAATTTTAGAGACATCATTAGCAACATTCTTACTCATTTGTAACTTCTTTGTTAATTTGAATTCTAATGTTTGCTGATCTTGGAAAAAAGTTGGAATGTCATTTTTCAAAGTTTTAATCCATTCATCACAATTACCTAAAATTTGATAATCAAAATGTTTATGCCAAAACTTTTGACACTCTGTATCATTGACAAATATTACCATTCCATTATTTTCTTTAACCAATTTAGAAATATCACTAACTAATTTACGAATCCCCAAAACTTTTAATGATGTGCCCATTACAATTAAACAATCTGGTTTACTTGAAAAATCTTTTCTAGTTATTGCAGCAATTGATTCAGTATTTGGATGTTGTTCACCGTATAACACAATATTTGGTCTCATTCTACCAACGCCTAGTTGACGTTTCCCCAATTCTTCTCGCTTACGTGAATCTTCCAAACATTTTGGACAACATGGTGGTTCACCTTTATCACATAAAAATTCATACTCTTCGGTCCAATCACTTTCAAAATTACAACTCATACATTTTAATTTCCCCAAATCACCATGTAATGGTACAACATCAGGTTTTTCTTTAATATTTAATCCAATTGATAAAGGTTTATCCATTCGATTTTCTAACCAATCAATATTTTGAGTGTAACACCGTACCAATTTTTTCTTTGTCTTTAGTCTGCTAATAAATTTATGTGTTGCAGTTGGAGTCGCGTTATTAATACATTTTCGAAGTTGTGACATAAAAGTATAAAAGACGCTGATAGTTTTAGAACTTGAAAACAATACTGTATCGAATAAATCTTTCCCTTTAACAACAGCATCTGGATGTTCATGTTTAACCATATTATATAACCCATCTTTTGATCTAAAGTCGGGGATACCTGCGTCGCATGAGATACCAGCTCCAGTCACGACCATAACTTTCTTACTTTTCAGTATTTTATGAGCAACTGTTGATAATTGTAGCTCATGTTTGGTGTTGGTGGAGCCCAACGGCAGTGTCTCCATTGTATTTTTATATTACTATCAATGGTTTGAGTTGTTAAACGCGTTGATAGTAATATTTTTTTAATGATGTGTGGTGGTGTAAAAAAAAAAAAAAAAGTGAATCAAAACTGATGAAGAATAAAATAATACAAAAAAGTATAAAAAAAAAAGATGGTTGGTTTTGAGTTCTAGAATTGGAATGTCAAAATTGTGGGTAATTAAACGTCAAGAAGTTAGTACCGTTGGGAGATTAATTGATCAATTTGATTGTTTGGTTTAATATGTTTTGAAATTTATCAAGATTAAAAACTTTGTTACCCCGAGAGAGCAACTCGTTAGTTTTAGTTACAGCTATAGTGTACACGGAAAAAAGGTATTAGGCTCAAGCGTGTTTTTTTTGTTTTTTGGGGCTAGCCATATAAGAGAAATAAATTTCTATTCTACTGGATTGATAAATTGTTGTGGTTGGTGGATGGTTACAGATACTTGGTACCAGTAAAATGCTAAATTATTCGCGTGTGGGTAAATTGTTTGTGTGGATTTTTTTGATGTTGACAATTTAAAAGATTGAAGCAAAAAAAAAGGTACGCGTAGACAAATTAATTCATTATTTAAGACTGAAAATGTTTAGTGAATTCTTTCAATGTCGAGATTTAAGTACTGCAAAATTATTATTAGTAGTGCACAAAATTTAATTTAAGCCTCAAGCGGCGCCGCGCGGGGCATCTGATAGATCTGGATCTCAGCTGGCATCTACCAGGTAGTTCACACCTTTAGCACAGCTTGAAGATTCCGAGATCTATAACCACTGTACCTCCAAAAACTGTTTTTTTTTTTCTGGTTGGGAAAAAGTAACCATCTTTTATAAGTATATCATTGCAAAACACGAAAAATACAATGGGAAACAACCTTCAATTTACTTGAGGATCGTTGGAAATTTGATCATAAATTGGAAGAATACTCTATAATTATATGTGCAATTAAAAAATCTATCATACATAACACATACAGTTGACTTAAGCTAAAAATTAGTTCTTCTTAGCAAAAAAACAAAGCAATGGACTATCTAAGAACCAATACAACACGTTCATCAGGTCTAGCTTCACCAGCTAATTCCAGAGCTTTTGGTAATAATTGAAACCCGGGACCTAATATAATTGGTTTACATGAACTAATATATGAATTTTGTTGTATTGCGGTTGATAAAAATGATCCAAAAGATTCAGATATTAATTGCTTGTTTGATAATAGTGATTGATAATCGGTAGTTCTCACACCTAGTTGGGTAATATGGTTTAAATCTTCTGGTACAACGCATAATGAATGTTGAATATTTAATTTTGATAAAAACTTTTGGCAAATTGATAATTGTGATGAATCAGTCAATATACATGCTTCAGTTTTATATTCCAATTTTTTCAATGAATTTAATAAATTTTGATTATTTTCATGATTTATATCATGATTTTCATCAACTTCTAATACTGTTGTGATTCCTAAGGATACCATTGTGTTCATGCATCTTAATTTAGTTTCTAAATCTAATTGTGGTATTACTGCAATGACTGAATATTTTGATAATGCACCCAATTGTATAACATTATAACCAACTAATGATTGATTGCCCCATACTATGATTGTCTTTTCTTTTCTTGGGATTCTTCTCCTGTCTAAAATCTCTATATGATCTAATAATTCAATATGAAAATTGGATAATGCTTGAATCGCCGTTATATAAGCACTTGGTACTGATACCATATCATGGATTGATACATATCTTGGTATGGCACAAGCTTGAAATTCGTGGCATTTTACAAATTTTGAAAACCCACCACTATGAACTATTGCAATAACATGATCACCAAATTTAAATTTCTTGACATTTTTCCCTATTGCTACAACAATCCCTGCTAAATCATTTCCTAAAATCTTCTGTTTTCCTTGTATATACTCCGTATTATTAATCTTTGTTACTCCAACTGTCAAAACTTTGATAACAATTTCATTCTCTGATATGAATAATGAATGTGGATTTATTGATATCTGCAGTTGTGAAGGACCGGTCACCCATACGCACTCATTGGGTTCATTACAGGTGAAAGCAATTGTATTGACACCTATACTTTCTGTCATTTTGTACAATCATTTAAAAACACAGAAATGATAACAAGAAATAAATAATAGAAAAAATAAAGACAGAAATAGTTTTGAAAATAATTTAAAAAAAAAAAAAAAAAAAATTTCAAAACAAGAGAAAAGGGGGTAGTTTATATATATTTTTTGTGTTCGAAAAAAAAAAAAGTGTTTCCAACAAAATCTCCCCAAAATTAGTTAGTAGTTGTAAAATGTGTTAGTAATCGCAGCAGTAATAATTTAATGTAATGAGATTGGTGTCTGAATGCTTTTTGGTTATTGTAAAGTATTAGTGAAATAAATAAATTTTTCGTGTTATGATTAACCAGAAAGTTTCTTTTTGAATTGGCAAGATGCAGTTACCCAACTTTTATTGTACAATAAATGTTCAGAATCGCAGAATGTCACACAAATTTAAAATAATAAAAATGTTTTATGGGGTCACAGATCCAGTTTTTTATCAAGAATTTTTTGTAAAGCTTCCTCAATTGATTTTTGAGGGTAGAGATGACGATTTCTATTTACCAACAGATCAATAGTGGGAGGAGGAGCAAAAGGGCAAAATTTTTATCAGCTTAAGAGCCCCCCAAAAATCAAAATTTTCGTCTTTAGTGCGAAACTAGTGTTTTACAATCGCGCGCACGTCCGATCCCTATCCGACAGCTCATAACTTGTTGAAAAATTTTCACATATCCTTATGGATACGTTTTCATGCAACAATATGCTGTTCTAGAGTTATAGCTAGGTATTATTAATTTGGGTTCTTCATAAAAATGTAAGCTACTGGTCAATATAAGTGTTGAAATGGGCTGTTTTGGTTGGTTGCCTGTGTTGGTTACTACCTGCTTGTAACTTTTTTTGTCTTTAATTTTTTTTTTTTTTTTCTTACTACTTTGCATGCAATGACGGTTGTACTTTTGGCCGGTTAGTTTCAATTAAAGTAATTACTTGGCCGATTTAGTTTTTGTGATTAATTATTATCATGCAGTAACATATATTATAATCTAAAATGGTTAGATTTTTTATTGGTACGCATGCATGAACTTTTTTTATATTCTCTAATGATATAGGATTTTACCAGGAAATACTCGGGAGTTTGCAATTCAGATAATAATTTAAACTTTTGAACGTATGGCGATAATTATACTTAAATCTTGCATACACATGACAATTAATTAAATTCAATCACCTAAATTTATTAAAATTAACCTATTGAAGATTTGGAATCATTGCAATGGATATCATATGAATTATTGATCACAGCAATGTGGATATCAGGCTAATTGATATAATCGGCTAGGCAGTCCATTACTAAATAGCTTATGCTACCCAGGTGGTTAATCTATTAGGTGTTGAGCTGTTGAGAGCGGAGTCAAGAAGTTTTGTAATGGTGATCAGCAGGCTACAAATAAGCATTAAGTCATAAGAAAACTGTATGAAAGGTATGTATTGGAGAAAATCACAACTTGTATCGTCAATTACAATCTATCGTCATATTCTAATGGTTAAGATCTCAGTGGCGGTATATTGATGTCCTTTTCACGCCTTAAAACTAAAACGCCATGAATGGATACATATATGTGGCACAATTTTACTTCAGTCAAACCTAGCTTGATAATTCAATTAGCAATCTTAGAGTTGTATAGGTTTTAAATACTATGGTGGCAATTGAGTTGATGGTCTAGATTCATGTTAAGCAGCACTCGCCTTATGGCTTTGGAACAACTCATAGCACAGAGGAAGATATTAAAATATTTACCAAGAGACAAATTAATGCATTGCATACTAACTAAAGAACAGAAAATTTTTAATGAAATTCTAGAACATGAGGCTACTACTTATATGGAAGGATAAGTCGGGGCTACTTAAGCTATTGTGGTTTTTTGAGAATTTAGGCTAAACAATTGCTATATTGCTGTAAAATATAATTCAATGGCTTTATTCCGGTTATAAGCATTTTAACATTTAACGTTTGAACTTCAATGTATACATGTCTATCTAAATTCTCAGTTGCAGTGCACGCTTTTATGTCTAACATAGATATTTACTGAGTTCTCTTAAAATAAAAAAAAGTCCTCAATATCTATCATATCAATACAAGTTCGTCTGTACTTCCTTTATTTAGTACAAGTAAGTTCTCGATTAGTACGTATACGCTATAGAATGATCAACAACTAACAAACTCATATTGTATCTCACCTTATCTGCCTCAATATTTGTTACTAACTGTGTATTAAAATTGTACGTTTTATATTGAGTTACTTATGGCAATCACACAAATTAAGCTTATAATTATATTAATGCTGGATTATAGGCTTACTTATTCAAATAATACTAATTAGTAACCAGGTACTGCCAAATGTGAAAATTGATAACAGGATACCAGCTACTAATTTGTGCGTTAAAATTTAACAAGTTGAATTGACTATTTAAATTATCACCATGCATGGCCAAATTTGGTTCAATTAAAAAAGGTTGATTGGTTATTAATTAGGTTTTATTGTATTATAGTATTTTATAGGTAAAGCTATAGAATGAAGATGATCAATATATATCGATCAAACTAGTATATCGATATATATTTTGACTGCGATATATAAGTCAATCTGTGTATAGTATAATTCTAAACGTTCTAGCAATTGGTACTGATGTTAACTTTCAATATGTTTAAAATTTAGCATATCACATAGCTAGCTCGAGCTAAACTTTTGTTACACTTAGTGTTAAAACTATATATGGTATAGGAAAATCTCATTCTTTTGTTGAGTTTCAATGATGGGCTTGGATATCAATAGAAAATATAAATATTTTCGGATTTATCATTCAAACTTTTAAATTAATTAGTATACTATAGGCAATGGTCAAAGCGTGAATGGCGCAACACCCTATATGAAATTTTAGCCATTTAAATCGTTAGTTATCACTTTAAAGATGACTCATTTGCCCAAATCCAGTGCATAACAAGCTAGTTCATTCTTAAACTCGGTTGTTGGACCTTCTTTTTATATATATTTATAAGTTTTTAAGCAATCTAACATCCCTTAATTATTAGAAAAGTAGTTCCCATGTGTATTTAAGTGCAAAAGTATTTTCTGTGAATTTTAAGAACTGCTAGCTAGCTGAGTTATATTAATTAATCAACCCACACAATTTGTTACCTACTTCATTGCAATTAATCGTATGTTGCATTTATAACCCTTTCACTGAAACTATATATAACAATTTATAGCTAGGAATTTTTTGATATTTTAAATTTTGAATTCTAGTGAAAAGCTCAAGATCCCTAAATTCTCGCAGAATCAATTCAAAAGTAAAAGTTTGGGTGTCTTATTAGCCTAAGAGGTTCAGTTTAACCCATGCTGAGACAGCTGTCACAGTTGATCGACAACTTTTTCACTGCTTGCGATGCCATAGTTATGAATATATATATGGGATTTCGTTATTATTTATAAAAAATTTATATATGCAGGCCTTGATCGAGCAAAAAAGACGTCTACAACTGCGTATATATTTTTGCTACTAATTGATATCAGTTTTTAATTTATACATTGCTATTCCATAGTTACTATAGTATACAGAGCTGACTACTGATGTATCAAAATAATCAAAATTTTTACACAACTAGCTCAATAATAATCTGCAATTTTCTAAATATGAGTGTAGTATATATTGGTCGTACCAATTACTTCATGGAACATGATTTTTTAGTACACTAACAGCAACATTGCCGGTATATATAACTAGAATATGACGCCGCGGATTAATGGTTACAGCTATTATAATACAGGCTACTCGTTACAATAAAATATGGGGAAAGAACAGACTCAATACCAGCTGGAATTCTACTATAGCAATACTACAGATCAAATTTAATTACTATAACTTACAGCCAAATTTAATCTTAATTACCCCATCATTTTTGATTGATTGATTAATGTAGCTTCGTGCGCTTTGGTTATGTATTAAGCACCAGAACTGTGTCTACTAGTACGATTCTATGGCTCTAGAATGGTCCTTAATTTCGACTAATGAGAATAAATAATCAATCTAAAAACTCCAACAATCCGAGATTTTTAGTCCAAGGTTGATGTAAACTAAGATATTAACTTGTGTATCGCCTTAAACTAGAGCATACAATCTATTAACAAGTAATCCACTTGAACCATTCAATTAGATATTTCTTTTCAACAAACGCTAGAATTCCAATATTAAAGTCAGCTGCATTACCATTTAACATCACGCATGTGTAATCATCTCCAAGATATGGGGGCTGGTATAGGTTATATAAACAAATTATCGGTTTATTAGTTAGGTCCGTATATTTGCGGTGAATAATATTTTTTTTACTTTATATTTAGTACTGTATGTGAGTTGTTACACTTTCTTTATTAAATGGTTACTATCAAACCTATTAACATACTGTGTTTCATATTATTACACCTTATTTCCTTTTTGGCCCATTTGACTATTTCATGCCTTCTAACCTTATCAGTCTTATTAAAATTATGGATCCAGTACCATAAGCATGCGCTTGATTGAGCCGATACAAATTTGGAGCAAGAAAAAATTTGTTGTTATTAGCGGTTGGCTCATGATTGCAACTTTAGAAATATTGCAATCATATAAATTTAGTGTTTTTAACTGATACTTTTTACCAGGAATTTTTAATATTAAAATACCCACTTGCAGAAACTTTGATTTGTCTAGAGTTTACTAAATTTTCATAAACTTTTTTGATTTTACAACAAATAATGTTAGATGAATTCAGACTATTGGCCTCTGTGTCTTTTAGATTTATATCATATTTACCAATGTCATCTTTAATAATGCTATGAAACAATCCTTTTACTAAATTTGTACAGTGAAAATATTCACTTAAGAATTCCTGGGTGCTTTGGATTTCTTGAGTAATTTCCATTAATTAGGTCTACCATGTGAAATTAGCTCTTTTCCCATATACTTGAATGAAATATCACCATTCTTGTGATTTTACCTATTGAATTTCTATCTAGTTCTAATTTATGCTCATTATAATATATAACTACAAATAAAATTTCATTAGCATATTTTCTCTTTGATATATATATATTTTTTTTAAGCATTTTGATATTTTGGCAACATACACTTCTGATTAGTTATAGAGAATTGGTAGTCTTTATACTGTTCATCAAGAAATTGATATAATTCGAACTTTATATACCTTGATCAATAAAATAATCTGGTTAATAAAACACCAATTTATTTGAATTGTTTCTGTTACTTGGTCCAAAATTAAAGCCAGTGATGGTTCGAATAGACTATTTTTGAATTTCGCATGTTGGATTCCATGATGCTTTCTGACCGAACAGGTCACAGTTGACCATCATATATATATGTGGGTTTGACATTCTATTATCAATTGTCAAATTTCGATGATTCAATTTACATAAACGGTAGTTTAAACTTATTTTTTAAAAAAATTTTAAATTGTTTATCAAGGTGTGTCTTTTCTTTTCGGTTTCCATTTGATAGCCTGGAGCGAAGTTTTTCACCGCGTACAACGTTGTACATACAAAAAAAAAAAAAAAAACCATGCATATATATACTCTACGGCCTGCGGTGCTAGGAGTACTTGTACAATTTTGTACATGTATTAATTAATTATACAAACGTACAATTGTAGACGTAGCATGAGGTCAAAGGTGTTGAACCCTATAGTTCAAATCCAGCTGCAAAGAATTATATAACTCGGTATATAGAATGCATAAATTTGATATCAATAACTTGAATTCTAAGGTGGGTAGAATACACTACACATATATATCAATACAGTTCGATATTCTTAATTAATCATTAGTTATATATCGAGCTATGATTACTAATTTATTCAATTGTGTAGTTATGGTAGCTCCATAATTCTCAGGCTTAATAAAATAGTTAAAAAAGACATATCCCGTGTACAGTACCCAGGTATACTTCTATATATCTGGCCATTTTAGATTGATTACCCTGCAGAACACATAATAAATATACCAGTTATACTTAAATTTTCCAAGAAAGTGTACATGAACCCATTGCATGTTCATGCTACCATGAATACCTATATACAGTTACAAGCGCTATCCTATAGAATAAGCATTATCCATAGATACATTAGATGTGATCGATTCGATAAGCCGCACAAGTGAGCCTCACGCAGCGAAACCGATCTTATAATGGCTTAAGTTAATCGCAGCCCGTTGCACGTTCTAGTGCAAGCTATTAATCAAGCTTGTGAATCTATATGTCGGCACATTCACCAATTTAGCACCGACACTAGCTAGCGGATTAAGTTTATAAGCACTACTAAATTCTGGCAGTGCAAATATCCACAGCGCAATACCACGTATCGCTTTTACTTTTTTTTTTTTTTTTTTTTTTGGATGAATTAATTCCTTCCTCATTTTCAGGGACACAGAAAAAAAAAAAATAACCAATCGACAAAATTCAACACCCTTTTCTACCTTTGGTGTAACATTACACAATCTAAAGTATAATCAACAATGGAGGTGGCGAACCAGAACGGATCAGCACCCGTTTCAAGTCCTTTAAAACAGGTTGAAAAAGGAACGCTTCGCCCGAAGGTATTTGAAATTTATGATCAACTATTTGATTCAAATCATACCAAAACATCAAAATATTGGAATGAGTTTTTCTTATTAAAATGTAATATAGAATATCTAAATAAAGTATTGACTATGCCACCAGAAAAGTATCTACAACATAAAGATATTACAAGAAAGTTACTTCAACAAGCAGTGGATCATTGTTTCAGTAAAGATTTAGCAGTGGTTGATAATACATTAACCATTCTAACAATCTTTTTTAATAAAATTTTTTCACAACCTTTTGTTAATTATAGCTCGGATGTAATTGATGTATTAGTTGGATTAAAACAAGTTGATGTTAGATTTGATTTATTATTGGAAGGGTTTAGTTTAATTATTTTAAATGCACCAAGTTTAAATATTAGAGTCAATGCAATTCGAACTGCAACAATTGCAGCTGGTGGTGCTTTTCAAACTAGTCTTGGTGATTATTTTACTCATAAAGATATGTTATTCAAAGCTATAATGAAATTCATTCATGATGAAGGAACTGATTTATATGTTGGTGATGCTTTCAGTTTAGTTGGAATTTTGGCAAGTTTTGATAAATTAGAAACTGTTAATCCTTATAGAAGAAGATTAGCTGATTTTGTTGGTAATAAAACTATGATTAAAATTGTTGCAGCATGTGGGAATACTTGGCAAATTGTATTAGATAATTATGAAAAAAAATCATTAATTAATCAAACAAATAACAGTTGGTGGAATTTTACTGGTTCAAAAAATATACCATTAGATATTGAACCTCACGGAACTATATCATTGATGCTGGCGGTGTTTGAATTTATTAATGTTAATAAAGTTTTTGCAAGAATCTTTGTTGAGCATGATAAAAGTGAACAATTTGTTCAATTTGTAAAATTAAGTTCTTGGTTATTTCAAACACAACATAAAACTGTATCAGCAAGAACTTATTCAAGAATTATATTAATGATTTATAGATTATTAATTGAAGAAAATGGACCAGTACTTAATATTTTATTAACTACAAAAAAGGAATTACAAATTTGTCAATTAACTAAAACTAATAATTTACCAGTTGTTAAAACTGAACGACCAATAATTGAAGGTATCTTAGATACTTTACAAAGTGCATTAAAATTCAATATGAAAAAATTATTAGATACAGAAATGTATTCATTAACATTGATTAACATTTTTCAAATTCTTGCTATATTAAGAACAAATAAAATCCGTTTGAACTATCAATGGCAAGAATTATGGAAAACTTTACTAACATTATTAAAATTTTTAACAACTATTAAATCATCAGTACCAGAATATTACACAAAACAACAACAAGTTGGAAGATTAGTTGCTATGATTTTAGCTACTTGTTTAATCCATGGTGATACAATTTTACCAGAAAATCAACAATATGATGATTTATTTTATAAATTAATCAATCACACTAATGAAATTCAGAAATTTAATCAATTATACAATTTATCTAATAGTACTCCAGCTATTGGTGTTTTGACAGCTGCATGTAACCATTATTCACAATTACTGTCATCACAAAAAAACTTATCATCAAAACAAGTTCATCAAGTTATTAAACAAGGTTACAATACATTATCATTGCATCAATATGCTACAACAGACAAATCAAGTACTAACGATACTGCATTTTTATTATACGATTTAATGCCAAAATTTAAAGAAAACGAAGAGCGATTGTTTTTTAAACAAGCCACTAGAACTGTTATTAGTAATGTACAAGATCTTTATGCATAAATAATAAGACTATATATATTGTTTATTAAGAAGCTTGGCTAGAAACAGCCAATTCCATAATTAATTTGGTAGCCAAATGTAAAAATGGATAAGCACTAAAAGTATCAAATTCTTGATCCTTTTTTGAATGTTTAATTTTTCTGTCTTCATTATTATCACTTTTATCATCTTCCCAACCATCAAATTTGAAATCAACCAAATAATTATTTTGTTCTAATTGATATAATTGAATTCTCATTTTCATTAATTCTTGTCCACAACAATTACTTTCTGGATTATCTGGTAATCCACATCTCCATCTAACATGAATTGTCCATAAATCTTCATCTGTAGTAGGTTGGGCCCATTCAGCTCCCAAATTCTTTAATGCTCTATAAATTTCTCCCATAACGTCCAAAGGATATGATCTACTTCTAATACCAAAATGCCATCTTGTCTTTGATCTTTTCCCACTAATTGGATTCAATTTTTTCATTTCTTTCGGTCCATAAGCTGACATGTTAGCTCGATGATATGCAGGTAATGATGATGGTAAAATTGCTATTGTAGTATTTGGTGTACTAACACCAACATCTAATGATTGTAATGGATGACTATCAAAAGTTAATGCAGGTGTATTACCTTTTGAAAAAGGTGTTGATGACATTGATGGAATACTTGAGTTTGATAATGCAGGACTATTAATAGAATGTGATGCAGCAGCTGCTGCTAATTTTTTCTTTTTCTCAACATCCAAATTAGCATGTTTATCTAAATAAGTATCAATAGCATCTCTACTACCTAATCGATTATCTTTTAATAGTTTATACGCATCACGAATTTCAGCTCCTTCTCTTGATTGTTTTTGTAATGCATCATAAACTTGTTCTTTTTCATACCCCATAGTTTTACCTAAAGTCCCAACTAATGAATCATCAATTTCTAGACTTTGTTCTTCTTCTTTTGGATCATGTTGTGGTAATAAATAATCGGCAATATTAGTTTTAAACCATTCATCTTGCATAATTTCAGCAACTGTTATTCTATTTAAAGGATTAACAATTAACATTCTTTGTAATAAATTTCTTGCACCATCACTTAAAAAACTTGGTAATGAATAAATCCCTTCACTAATTTTTCTAAATAATTCTGGAATAAAATCATCATCAAATGGTAACCTACCACATAACATAACATATAAAATAACCCCACAACTCCAAACATCAACTTCTGGTCCTGCATATAATTTCCCACTAATAACTTCTGGTGCGGCATAGTTAGGACTACCACAACTTGTCTTTAAAAAATTCCCATCTGTCATGATATTACTTAAACCAAAATCAGCAATTTTAACATTTAATTCTTCATCTAATAATAAATTCTCTGGTTTTAGATCTCGATGTACAATTTTATGTCGATGACAATGTTCAACTGCTGAAATTATTTGTTGAAAAAACCTTCTTGCTTCATCTTCTGGCATTTTACCTCTTTGAACAATATAATCAAATAATTCTTTACCAGCAAATTCAATAACCATAATGATTTCATCCTTCGATTTTATAACATCATATAATTTAATAATATGTGGATGTCTCAATAATCTTAAATAACTAATCTCTCTTTCAACTCGACCTTGCATGTCTGATTTTGCTAATGTGCTTCTATTAATAATTTTCAATGCTACTCGTTGTAATGTTGCCATATGATATGCTAGTTTGACTTTACCAAACGACCCTTCACCAAGAGTCTTGATGATTTGGTATCGCCCGATTCGTTGTTCATTCTCTGTATTTATATTCGTTGTAGGTATGTCGTCTTTTTTGTCCATCTTTTTTTGTTGTTGTAATTGTACCACTGAGTTAGTGTAAACAAATAAAAATGTGTCGTTGTCGAAAAATGTAACTGATGTGAGATTTTCTACCAAACTTTCGATACTGTATTAAAACAAAAGAGCTTCAAGTGGGTGGTATGATACTTTTTTTTTTTTTTTTTTTTCCTCTTTGACGTAGCGTTTACGCTCGGTTTTTAAACTCCCAACGTCATTTTTTGGTGGAGAAATCTAAACGCGCAGTCGAGCTCATTAGTAAGGTATTTATTTGCTCAGGCATCGATAATCTATGGCATGAACGCGCGGCTCGGGGGATGCGGTTAGAGCCGCTTGAGCGCGTAGTAATCTCGTGGCTCCGGTCGGGGTTTTCTTTGTAGCATTTATATGATTAATCTTGCAGCTGGTAAGACTGGAGTAATATTCTAGAGAGAGATGAGATTAGATTGTTAGAGTACCTGTGGGATACAAAATGTCTCTTTTTAGAAATCTGAGCTATTTTTATAAGTTAATCAAAATTAATGGTTCTACGAACGTTGGAAAAAAGCGTTTCTGTAGCTACATCATATATAATTAACAAACATGAATCAAACACATGAAGGGCATTTATATTTGATTATTATATGTTATATGCATTATTGAATATGATTACTTATAAAATTCTCTGCTGTTAAAGTAAGCTTAAATTCGTGGCTCTTCAATTTAAAGATAGCCTAGAACGTTGTTAAACTTGACAAAATGCCTATGCTGCAAATTTAAATTAAAAGATTGTTTTTGAACTTATCATGTTACAAGCTTAAAATCTTTGAAAATTTTCAGTACATGAACTATACAAATGTTGCAAGCACGAACTTGGTTCAGGATAGTGAGCAATTTCATGGACTGAATCATCATTAGGCTACTGAACTATTTGACAATAAGTCTGTTTCCGAGATATATAAAATCTCATCTTTTACTTATTTTAAATAATATAACTAACTTTAGCAGGATATTATGAAGATTTAGTTAACATTTGAATATTAATCTTAAAGTCCTATTCAAATAGGTTTGAGGTCGAAGTTGATAAGAAGTTAAGTTGAAAACAAATTGCAATTATAATATGAATTCATTAATTAATTGAGTTGTTTGATAAGCTTACTTTACGAACTTGTAGTTTATTATTAAGGCTGATATGTTTGCCAATCGATCAATTTCGGGATCCCAAATTGACTGCAGGCTATTCGTGCCATTTCTTAAACGTAGGTCAACTCAAATTTACCATGGCTGCATGCGCAGTGGACCGATCTAGCAGTTAAGCTACCGCGGTCAATATTTATAATGTGTAAAGTTTAATTTAAAACTGTTCATCGTGATAGTTTGCTAAGGAATTAATTAATCATTAGGTTTTCAAAAGCATATTCTGAGGTATACTATAGTACTTCATGATATATACATTTTATAGCAAATACCATCTACACCCAAAACCAGGCTGCAGTACAAATATCTTAGGGCTAGATTTTAACCCCGTAAAAATATATATTATAGTTCAGCATCAGCCGTGCTGTTCATTTATTTGAGTTTCAAAAAACTTAGAATGCCAATTATCAGCGCTTTATTCTCATATAAGGTTCCCTGGGATGTATTTGATACCTCATTAATCTTGAACTTGCCATGGGTGTCCGTGTATTTAGAATTTTGAACATCGCTTCATATCAATACCATCGATCACAGCTAATAGATGTATCGAAACTACTCAACACATCACTTCTAGAAAACTAGGTAGCAGCATGAAGTACTTGGTACCCAAAAAATTTCAATATATCAAAGAGCAAAAAGCAAAAAGCAAAAAGCTAGAAGCTAGCTTTCCTTGAACACCAAGCTCAATCTTAACTAAGTATAATTAAGCTGACTGAGTATAATGTTAGTCGGATCTATCGAAATTCGACTATACTTAAGAAAGAATGGGCTTAAGGTCTACGGGTGGTTTATACTACACCGGTAGGTAGTCTTTCCGATATATGGTTTCAGCGACAGCAGCGACGAGAATAATCGAGGCTAGCTAAGGTAAAACTTATATACGTAAAAAACTTAAAGTTTAAAAGCTTTCAAAATTCCCAGTGGAGATAAGTTTAACGCGTACAAAGTAAAATTTACGCTCTATGGTCGACTTGAACAATATACTATTGATAAATCAATCACTAAATAAGTAAGAAGATAGCACTAAGATCTTGGATTAACATGGACAAACATACGCTCATAAGGTTAAAGCTGGCCTGATCAGAATTATAACTAGCGACACCCGATGACTGGAGCTGTTACTGTATCAGTATGTGGACTTAATAGATCTACAAGAAGAGGCACTTTCACTATAAACTAAATCATTTAAAAGGATTGGAGTTTGAGCTAAATTATATTGATGGTTCATATACTTCATATATATATGTTTCAGCTAATTGAGCAAACCTGATTATATTCATATAGAAAAAGTTATCAGGTGAAATAAGGAAACCTGTCAAATAATTGACAGTTTCGATATCTCAATATATATATATATATACAGGGTACATAGGTATATGCAAACTTATTAGCAAGCTCAATGAATTTGGAGGATGGTTTATATTTACTAACGCCATGTGCACCTACTAAAGGCTCATTGAATCTGCAGATAATTTACTAAGGGCTAGGGCTCCAGCTGGATTACTTTATTCATAGTAACTAAGCTTGAAATTTGCACTATAGTATACTTGAATTACTATAGATAGTAGGATAAAAAAGCTAGAATTAGTACCAAAGATAAAGTTTTCAAAAGTTAATTACCAAGCAATCCTATCTTGTTTAAGACAGTTTAAAGTGCGCTTTTCTGATGGTTAAAGGTAACTGTAAGAGAGAGCCAAAAGGATCCTCGGGTGACGACTACATGTTTGTTTATTTTATTGTCAAACCAAAAGCTACTCCATAAAAACTCTCTTCTTATCAATCATGCACCTACAACTCTAGCACACATTAATTATATGTATATCTATAGTAGTCTTATATAACTCCACACAAGTATTCTGATCCAAATATAGATCATTGTAAGATATATTATAATCCTTTTAGAGGGAAACCTCAATTGCAAAACCTTGAGATTACCTATAGCTAGACCGAAAAGTTCTAAAAAAAAAACGAAAATAAATATGGTATGCTGAGAACAACTTTCTTTTGCAAGGACAAACAGCTACCAGTTTATTTGCTTTATATCTCTATTTTTTTTTAGCCAGTTTATACATTCAAAATACATGGAAATTTTGATTTTTTAGACTAAAAAGGAAAACCCACTGACCTTAAGAATCATATATAGATATAAGCAACTGGAATAGATTTACTATTGGCAAATGATTGATCTATCCCATACTTAGAAGCATCAATTAGCTGGTGAACACATTAAAATTGCAGGCCAGTGTTTATTTAAAAGCTTGTAGTGTTTCTTTCGTCGCGCGCACGTCTCTCTCGTTCACGATTTCCTCCTGAAGAATTAAAAATCCGATGCGGCGCGTTTCAGTTTTAAAACTTTATCTCGATCGATCGGGTATCATCCTTTATATAAAGCGCAAATTAATTTCGTGCGCGCCATAATTTTCGTTGAAAACTTTACCTACATGTACAAGTAAAACCTAAGCCAAATGACCAAATATTTATCCATACCATGGCAAGTAGAGCCATATTTTTAATTAAAAAAAGATACCTTTCTAATAAAGCTTACTCTAGATGACCTCTAACTCATAAATTGTAAGTATGCTTCCAAGAAAATAAATTTCAAGAAAAACAATTTCAAAATTGATTTAAAAATTTATATCAAACTATCTTAACAACTAAGTTTTATGTGTGTAAATATATTTCTAGTATATACAAATGTATTTACATAAATTTTTTTAGCATATGCTGCTTCTATGTATATCCGATTTTTTAGTTGTCAAATTTTTTTTCTATTTTTAAAGCGTCATCACAATATTAATCAAATATGCTAGCTTTTATTAAATACTATGCTTTATTCAAAAAAACTATACTTGAAGTCTAGATTTATATATATAGTCTTTAACAATTTTAAAGTAAAGCCTTGAAACTTTCATCACTCAATTTCCTTGGGTAGGTTTAGCTCAAGCTTTTAGTAGCTTGGAAGGCTCATAGCATTATAACTAAAAAGTTTTATATAATAAGCTTAAGTAGCATGATCATTGTAGTATCCGCCGTCGGTATTTCTCTTACACTGGTGATATTAAGTTCAATACTGCACTTTACTTTACTTAAATGAATACCAGGCCTGATTCTACACTGTAAAAAAAAGTCTGGAGATTGATATCTATATACAGGGGGATTGCTCTGTTAGTTGATCGATTAAGCTAATATGTAATGATAAGCTAGATATTTGAGAAATACTGTATTTGGAAGCCACACCTATAAGTATGGAATAATAACCTATTATACGTGTGCACTGACAGGCTATATATAGACAAATAAATAATAAATTTCTACCTCGATGGTATTAGTTGGAATTACAATGGGAACATATCTTAATACAACGACACTTTTCATTGGTTTAGACGTATATATCACTTTGGTTTGAGCACCACCTCTAGATCAAGACACATGTACGGAGCACCAACCCAGTACTTTTTATAAATTATTTAATATCAATCAATTGTAATGGCTACAGAGTTTTATCAAAACAACTATTTTATAAATCCAATCTCAAAACAGCGAGGCATTCAGTATATAGTTAAATCCACACAAGGGACCGGTGTATTATTTCGTTACAACATGGCCTGAATTAGGATTTCAGCTTACAGATCCCGAATCTGTAGGAAATTCAATACTATATGTAGATATATATATGCAAATGAAATTCCAGAACTACATAATTATTTCAATTAACAGCTTTATATAGGTTAAAACACAATCCATGGGTTTCTAAAACTTTGGATTTATATATCAAATTTAGCTACAATTGTAAAGCTCTACAATTTAAATATATACACTGCACCATGGTATATCCCTGATTTCACACAATATTACCTTGAAGGTTTACTTTTAAAAAATTACTCATGATGACCCCTTAAAATGAATCTGAGTTATTTCACTTCACGCATTGTAAATCAATTTAAATTTTTTACATCCATAATAATCAATTGATATTTTTTTTTTAGTAAGGTACCATGTTTCATCCAATTTAGCAAAATCCCGCTTTGCCCATGATTTCAGATTTTTATGAATATTATTATAATATCCGGCATATTATATATAGTGTGATTTTACAGACGCCTCAACTTAAGCTGAAGTCATGGTTTCTAAGCCACTTAGCAGAACCTTGAATTATTCAAGTGTACAGAATCCATTATAATAAATCTGAAAATAAAGCATGTCAATATCTCTGGAGAATCTATAGTTGGTGCTATGGCTTTTCAATATTAATTTACTGCAGTACATGTACTGCAGCTGAAACTAGCCAAAAAATTCAACTTAATTGTGAAGGTTTTGCTATAATTAATTGCAAACTTTAGGCAAGTAAATCCATCTCATGCAAAACCCATCCCCCTTCAAGATATGTTTTCAGGTTTGTAGCTTGAGCGAGATCTGAAAAAGCTCAAGATCAAACCCCTATATATATGTATGCATGCATGGTAAACAAAATATATTGCAACTATAGATATATTATTACCAACTTTACGCTCCTTACTAATTATTAACTCCATCTAATACCAGCTAGTACTAGTTCCTACTCTTACGTGACTAAGAATCATCAAATATATTTAAATCCAGCAACTCACATGCCTCAATTACCACATACAGCGCTTGCATTTATAACAAATAATACATGAATTCTCAGTTTGGAATTTAAACGACTCACTTAAGCTTGATTAAATTGAACAGTGTAACTTACACAAAGGGATATATATTGGATCCGTATATACATCATGCAATTTTTCACAGTCTCATTTCTACATATAATTAATATAATCATTTAAAGTTAATATTCTTTTATCCGTTTCTAAACAATGGTGTAGTAAAATAATACATTTTACAAAGCTTAAAAAAATTTACCAATTCGGATAAATTTATAATATATATTAGTAATAAGGTGTTTATAAAGAGGATTCAACTCAATCGTGTATAAGCTTATCCCCAATTATTGGCACCAGCCACAATTGATACACCAATTTTTTACATGAATTTATTTTGTTACAGACGTTAACTATAACAATATATCTCAGTTATAGCTATAGCTGTATTCTATCGTTTTTAGCATGCCTTATATTGAACACACTAACTACAGTTTCTATTTTTATTATAATCTATGTATTACCCAATTTTTTTGAATATATATAGTTAACTATATATAAGCTTTATAAATAGCTCTGGAGTATATAATATCCTAAGTTTCATTTTCGCAATAATAATCAATAAACCCACCCATTAAAATAATCATCAGATTTTGTAAAAAATGTGATTAAGATTTGGCTAGAAGTTCCGTGTTCATATAAACTATATAGTTAGCTTACAGAAAATGCTTCAAAATATATGATCTAACTTTACCAGGCACTTTTGAAAAATTCTACAGTCTGATTATATCTACAAGTATAATATACTAATTTTTTTTTTTTTTTCGTGAAACTATAGATATATCAGGCCTTAGAAAAACTAACTCTAGAAAGTACTTTTTTAATTCACAATCACCTATAGATACAGTAGGTTTTTTCTAATTTAAGAATAACTAATTCTGGCCATGTCTCATGTTTAAGCTTATATATAAATTTAAAGTTTTCAAAAAGACATAAGCTGCGGCTGTGAACGGCTATCTTTATTCAAACGCCGAAGTTGCCTGTGTAAACCTGCAGATTTTATGTCAAAACTTCATTAACTATTACTATAGCATACTTAGATCCTATATTCTTGAAGCTTAATATAATTACATGTACTATCAATAGCTTTGTACTTTTGAAACCACGTCAAAAGCAGTGAATCTGGCATGGTTTAAAATTGCAATTGTACTTGTACAACGTGGATAGACAATTAAATCTATTTGTTTCATAGTGCTTTATAATTAATTCAATCCAATTTTATTATTGGATGATTTGATTATTTGGTATAGTGACTAGACTGCTAGTAATTCCTAATTTACATATGCGGTTAGCTAATTATGATTAATGCTGTAAGGCAAGATTTGATGATAAAACTTTGACATCTATAGGCTAATTAAGGAATATTGTCAATTTAACTTTTTATACATGTAGGTAAAATAGAACCACTTGAAAGTACTTATTATAAAGGATAGTTATGAGTTTCACCTGCAGATAAAGGACCCAAACCATGGCAATGAAAGTTGGTGAGAATACTAATTATATTTGATTTCCTACCTGGTAAACATTCATTCAAAAATTTAAAACAACGGGTATGAGGAAGTTTTACTCTTACGGTCACTTGATGTCAAAGACTTTAAAACAAATTAATTAGAACAACTTAAGATTATTTTTTTTTTTTTTTTTTCTGGTAGAGTTTTGATTGAAAAATTTGGGAGCGATTTTATTAGTACAATTGGAAAATACTCCTGTTTATTAAAAATAAGCATATATATTTTCTTGAAAAATCTTATAACGTTTTATCCCATATATTTAGAATATTTAGAACACTTGGGATTTATTTTTTAAGCTTCTAAAATCACAGTAGCCTTAAATGTTGGTATCAAAATACTGTGTATGAATTCTAACTTTGCCTAATGAATTAATATATAACTACAGATTCCAGGTTCAAGCAGTATTTACTAAACCCTGATCTGAGAACTGTGTGAGCTACAAAAGTGATCTTAAAATCTTTTCAAATAAAGCATAAACCCATTAACATGTAACATGCTGTTATAAACGTTCTGTACTGTATAGTATAATCATAAATAAACAAATTGCTTAATAATATAGATCAGTATCTGATACATCCATGGAAAAGTATCCGATAAGTATTTATATTTATCCACGCACATCTAAATTAGTTTCATCGTATTAGTAAAATTGATAATCCTTACTCAGCAAACATGCACAAATCCTTCATTTAGCGAAACCCATAACAATTCCTTATAATAGCACGTAGAAGTTTTACGTACAAGTGGTTTTATTGTTACCTGTAAAAAGGTAAACTGACAATATACCTTAATTAGTCTGTCAAAGTTTTACCATCAAATCTTGCCTTACGGCATTAATCATAGCCAGCTAACCGCATGTAGATTTGGAATTACTAGCAGTCTATAGTCACTATATACTAACTAATCAAATCATCCAATAATAAAATTGGATTAAAGTGATGCCCATAATACAGCCACACGCTTTTTATTACACTTTACCAATCAATCCAATTTTATTACATATCAAAGATTCTAATTACTAAATTTACTAATCATTGTAATCAAGGCTTCACATTATTAATCAAAACAAAAGAGATGGGGTTTATATTTCTAATCTTCTAATACATGTATGAAACTGTCTATACATTTTTGTTCAATCACAAACGCTTGAGTTCTGATCTTGGAGTCGGTATATATCTTTGCACAGCATCATGCCAGGTACGAAGGTTTGCCATTTCTAATTCTAATGGCTAGAGAAGTGTATCGTATGATATACTATATATGGATTGTATCATATCCTATCTAAATAGTATCACCTTTTACTATCTATAAATATATCTCGATATCCTCAATCTAACGAGATCTACCTAATTTAGTTCCTAATAATACAACAACCTTATAGCTTTTTTATTCTCATGATCAATACACCAAATAAATATTAACAAGCAATCCAATAGCAACATGTATCATTGTCCAAGAATCTCAAAGCAGTTTAATAAAAAGAGATTGACGAATTTGTGCATCATTTAAAACTTTCGAAAAGCTTGATAGGGTACTACAGCCAAAGAACATCCTAATATCTAGTAGCGACACTAGATGCATACCAATTGGATACTAGACCTACAATATCAAAAGTCTTATTAGATATTATGGATTTACTAGAAGTATAACTATAGACTAAGTCAGAATGGTTGAAGTTTTATTTTGCCAATTTAAGCATGCAACACTTAAATTTTAAAAATACATTATATTCAACTGCGGCATAGAGTAATAACTATAGTTGTATCTTTATACAATACACTGCTATCACCATTGCGAATACCCTTGGCTTAAACAACAAAAGAAAAAATATTAATTCATTACAATTGAGACAATCCATGGTACGCCAGATATATATCGATCGACAATTATGAATCGAGCAACAGTCACACATCGTTACAATACCATTCTAAATTAATCCTCATACCTGTTTTTATTCGTAGGTTATAAACCAACATGACAGGTCTCATTCCTAGAGATATATCCTGCATGCAGTGGGCATCGCCATCATCAATAACCTTAATTTTTACTTTTTCTCCTTTTATACCCTACCTCAGTTATTGGCAACCACATAAACCCATACTTGTACGCAATTATCATGTACCTATGCAGATCTCGAGCGAAGAACACCCTAGATCTCATAAAACAATGGAAAACCAAAACCCATAAGACATTGTCATTCATCTCCTATCTTTGAACTCTTATGCTTGGCAAACTAAGTATCGAGTTGATTAAAAGTAAATTTTTACGAGTTGATTAAAAGTAAATTTTTTTAAAAAATACAAATGTATTATATTTAATTAAAAGTTGAGTGACTCGAGGGTTTGTTTGTTTTAAAGCCTAATAAACTCTGCTATAGTATACTTAAATTCATTTGTAAGAGCTACAGCAATTAGTCTTAATTTTTGGTGTGATTTTATTGCACTCATCGGCTCAGAGTAAACCTTAATTATTTTACTCTGGTCTGTTTTTACACATTCTACAAAATTATTTCATGACGAAACGATGGGGCAGTGTCAAACCATGTAATTCTCCAAGTTCTTAAAGATGGATTTATAGGTTTGACAGATGATACGTCACGTAATGAATGAAGGATTATTCGATAGGAGTGGTTCGTTCCTGGTTCTCATTTGTCCCGCTAGAATTCCCGAAGCCATAAACTTACTGTATCGAAAGATGGATGTACGATTTGTATCAAATTATAAATATTTGATGGATATATAGTCTGGGCCCTGTCGATATCTTTGGGGTAAATTTAATTCTTGTCTATAACAATAGAACTGGTGCAGGAACTAGTACACGTGTCTCACAACTTAAGCGTGTATTGAATTATTTGAGATTTTGCTCAGTATACAGAAAGAGGTATTATCGCTGGAGTCCAATTATCTACTGTAATAATAATTTTGCGTCTATTATAAGCATTGCAATACATTGGATTCAATTCATAATTGTATTATAGCAAGGGCGGCTATAGTTGCTACTTGCATGGTTTAATGTGTGTAAACGCTGTATAATGGAAAATCATAGATATTTATCTCAAACTAAATAAACTATGTTTCTGAGTCTAAAATATACACAAATATTAATCACGAATTTAATTCGACTACTGCAAAAGTTACGGTTCATACAATGATAAGGTACATTATCATTATCATTCTGCTGCTTCCAAACGCGTTACTTTTTTTTTTTTTTTTTTTTGGCTTAACTTTCATGTATATAAAAGGGGTACATCACAGACCCACAATTAGACCGTGGTAAAATACCCAATAAAGAGTTGACTATCCATATACCATTAAATTCAACCTTTAATCTCTTTTATGCCGTCAATAAAACCATTTAACGCACGAAATATACACCAACTGAAGGCAAATCTTGATTATAAATTAAGATCAGGGTTTAAAGATCTAGCATGAAGGTTTCAGACTTCTCTAATATCAATAATAACATAAAGGTTGCATATCCTACTGTATCTAAGAGGTTACATTCTTTTAAGTGCCTATATTTCTGCATTAAATGATTCAAGTACTTAAATGTTATTCTGAGTTAACAATTGGAATAAAATATCATGATACTTTTGTGACTACATTTAGACTGAAATTTTTGCCCCACTATTATATTCAATTATTATGGGTGGGGACTGTCAAGAATAAATTTAACCGTACGTTATATATACATGTAGAATAGATCTGTCAATGCAGATCGATCAATAAGATTTCAATCTCGATCGATTACTAAGATTTCTAGACATCGTATGGAAGATTTATTCCCCTGAACTCTTAATTAGTAATCCTCTTAGATCTAGAAAACTACCGCCATGGGTTTGCTCTTAGTTATTGGTACACCATTGCAATCATTGAGATATCCTCATTTTTTATTCGAATTTGGACAGTTTAAATTACTGTATATGTGATCCATTAAATTGATTGAATTTGAGAATCTCACAATAATTTGATATTCCAAGGCACTTACTAACATAATACGTTTTTTACCATGACTGCGGAAAAATCTGTAATATTAGTTACAAGAAATAGAAACTCGCCACGATACAACCATAGTATATTGTAGGGATGGATATATACTAATTCTCATTTTGATCCAACTACTCAGCTTTATCTTTCCGTTGATTGTCTGAGAATTTGGCTGTGTGTGATTTCATTACTCATATAAAACATTCTTATTTCAATTTACATGTATGAAGCAGTGCCTTCTATACGAAAAATCTATGTATAACCTAAGCTTACAAAGAATATATATAAGCATTTACTAGTTTAAAACTCGGTATTTCTTGAACAAAACAAGTAGCTACTTTTTTAATACATAAACCGTTATTACAATTAATCGAAACAGTTCCCTCTTCAAATTTTAACATTAATCCAAGTTACTCACAGAACCTACTTTTATTATAGTTTCACGGATCTAACATATGCATATGAAGGGAAACTAGCCCGAGGTTGATAATTATAGAACTACAATATTTATTAATTAATTAGTTGAAAGCAAACCCCGACAGCAACTTATTTATGAGCTAACTTTTCAATTAATGGATTGCCTGTGAATTACACTACAACATGTTAAAACAATTGAAACCTTTTAAGCATACAGCAACTTGATACACCAACATATGCATGCATGGTGAAATGAACATTGTGATTATTATAGACTGCTTGATAAATTTCGATCGAATAATTCAAACTATAGTATTATAAAAAAAACTTTAAAAATTTTGGATTGAAAAAAAAAAAGTTCGATTGGATGAAAAAAGCAAAAAAAAAATTAAAAATCTATAGATACACATTCAGTAAGAATAAGAAATCACTCGTAACCTTATTTCACGAAAAGAAAAAAAAAAACAAGAAAAACCTTTTTATTTTTTGAAAATGAAATAAAGTTCAGTATAATAAACTTGTTTGGCTCGGGATCAACAGATGCCGAATATATTCCTTTACAAGTTCCTGTAAATAGTATTATTTCTCTCTTTTTTCTATAAGCAGAGTAAATAGGACATTAACTGGTAGTAATTTGCTTATAATAGAATAAAACAAAATAGGCGAGTAAACATTCTGTATCAAATTTTTAGTTCAAAATTCTATCTGCTTATGATCCAATCCTAATAGTTAAATGTTATAAATATTTAATCATATTCCTTAAATTTTTTTATTTTTTTTTCTTGCTTCTTCATTAATTCAAATCTTTATTCTTGTTATTAAGCCATCTATCAAGTTTTACAAGATTAGTAATCATTGTCTTACCAATCATCACTGAATAATAAGATAATAAGATCTTAAATAATAAATAAATAAAAAAAGATCGACAATCTAATCTTATCTACACTTACACAGCTCAAGCATTACTAACGGCTCTCCGACATTTAAGCATTAGATTACTATAGAACCCGCAAGGAACCGCGACAGTGCATTAACAAGCCGATCTGCATAATAAATTTCCTAAAAAGTAACCAAAAAAAACCAGTATTGGATTTTTTTTTTACTCCTCACCAAAAAAAAAAATACACTTTGATCTCTTTCTTCTCTTCCTTTTTTTTTCTTCTTTTCTCTCTTTTTTTCAATATTTCATACTACTATTATTATTGCTTTCCACAACCGGCCATGGATTATTATGATATGAATAAACATGGTTATGGTGATTTAACTTCATCAGCAGCACCACTACCACAAATACCACCACTAACACAACAACAACAGCAGCAGCAGCAGCAGCCGCCGCCGCAGACGCACCCAACAGCAGTACAAAATACAATCCCAAACACAGCACATCGTAATACAACACAAGTATCGAATAATGTAAACTATATGTATGATACATCACCACCACCACACAGCGCCGGATCGCCATCATTTAGCAACAGTCTAGAAGATCCAAATGAATCGAGGAGAAAAGCACAAAATCGAGCTGCACAACGAGCATTTAGAGAAAGAAAAGAGCAAAAAGTTCGAGAGTTGGAAGATAAATTATCACAAGCAGAAAAACGCATGGCTCGTTTATCCGATGAAAATGAACGACTAAAACAAGAGAATACTGTAATAATGACAAGAAATGAAGTTTTACAACAAAATTATGCAGCAGCAGCAGCAAGTACTAATAATAATGGAAATGGAATGATGGTTAATGGATATTTAAATCAACCTTTACAAGCTAGTTTCCCAATGCAACAACAATTTTATGATAACTTATTAGATAGCCATAATAAAGAAGGTCAACCAAGTTTTGTAGTATATGATCAAAAAGATAGAGGTGATAGAATGTATGGTGCAGGAGCTTTATGGCAATTTATAATGGATCAAAATTATAATGATGATATAGATTTAGATTTTGTAATGGCTTATTTAAAGGATAAAGCAAAATGTGACGGTAAAGGTCCAGTATGGGCCTTGAAAGATATTCGTGAAGCTATTAGAATTGGTTCAAAAATAGGTAAAATTAAACCCCAAGGTTGATTTTCTGTATAATTGTGTAATATTTAAGCTATTAGTTATAATGGAATTTATTTATTGGTAAATTTATATGAATTGCAAAAAGAAAAAAAAAAAAATAATAATAATAATGATAATAAATAAATAGTAAAAAATGCATTATAAATAGTAGTAAAGTATATAAAAAGGACTAAACATTAATGAGTAATTAAAGGAGTTGTCTCTTCACCATCATTATTCCCAGTCATTACATTTTTTTTACATATTGGACATGTTTTTCTTCTATAGATTAACCATTTGGAAATACAATCTGCATGAAAATCATGATTACAGGGTAATCTCATCACTTTAGATACCCCAGGTGTATATTCTTCCAAACATATTATACATTCGCCACTACTAACCCAAACTTTTTCTGGCCCTTCATTATTTGTGGAATTATTAGGTATTAATTTTTTGGTCCAAATTCTAGTAGGTAGGTTTTCAACAAATGATTTTGGTGCTCTTTCTTTCAAAGTTTTATATCTTCTATGAAATAATAATAATCCATAAATTAATGATAATGAACATAATGGTGATACTAATAAAAATATCATTGTGTCAGCAATAGGTGAGCTATCACCACCTGCAAATAATTCAACTTTTTTCAAATTACTAATAGTTAAATAGCTATCATAACTAACAAATACACTTGGAATTTGGGTCAAATCGATTTCATCTTTAGTAAACATCGTAACTAGTCCACGATGTCTAGAATTATCACCAACAATAACTGCCATTGCCCCCCATTCTTGTAATATTAAGATTTTTTCATAAAACCCACACCCACCTCTACTAACTAATGCAATTTGATTTGTCAAATCTTGATGATCTTGATTTATATCACAAGCTAATGATTTAACAACTGTTAATGGAGCAATCAATCCTAATGTTGTATTGTCTTTTTTAACTGGTAAACTTGGACCAAAAGTTGCTGGTCTTGCCAATAATGTTAGATTAGTATTCGGATCTCCAACTGTTGCACTTGGTGGTAATATTGCTGGAAGTTGTGACGTTTCTTGAAATGCAAAGAATGGTACTGTTTTGATCACTACATATAATGTAGCAAAAGTAGATATCAACCCAAATATAAATACTGCACTTTTGAATCTTAAATCCATTTTTTTTTAAAAGAAATTTTTGTCTATTAGTACAACAGAATCTATTCTTTTGATTCTATCTTTTAGAAGTTTTTTGTGAATATATGATTGTGGATACTATGCCTCTAGAAGAGATTTGGTCGGGTTTTATGGGTATTTTTAGAATTATTGAATTGTGATGGAGTTGTATCAATAAAATTTTGAGCTAAAATATTGAAAAATGACCTGGTATAGTGAATAAATAAATAGTTAGAATAAATAAGTTAGTATGAGTATGATTGTGATTATGATTAAGGATTTAGAATAAATTTTATATATCAAAAAAAAGAGAAGAAAGAAAAGAAGAGGGTTTAAAAAAAAAAGATGGAGATAAAAAAAAAAAATTATACAGTAGCAGTGCTTAAGGAATTTTTAATGTGGCACAACGGATTTTCTTAAAAAGCAAACAATTTGAGCTGCTATAAAAAAAAAAGAGAAGAGAGCCTCAAGAGGAGGCGGGCCCGGCCACTGGTTGTGACAATTTTTGAGTCCTCAAGCAGTGGTAATCTCAAGCTTTTGTAGACTTTGGACTGAAAAGTTGGGAGGTTTAGCAGGGTCGGACCCAGCCTCACTTATTTCTAATTAAGTTAATTAGCAGTCTAACAGGGATGTCTCGTTTTGGCGGCACACGAGGCACCTATCCACGCTTAAAATGAGATTGATGGTTCAGGTGCTGCAGTTTCTGTGTTCACCCTGGCATACAATCCCTAGCTCTAATTTTAGAGATTTCGGGTTTATAAATAGCATGGGTATCCAAGATCATAATATCATGCAGTTGAATTGTTGAGGCGGACAGTGTTGTTGAAAATCTGTAGAATGATTTATTACTGGATATTTCTCTGGAGTGTATTCAAATTAAATGATGAACAAACAGAATACTATATAAGATAAATTATGGTGTTTTACAATTAATTGTTGGTAAACAAACACTTTGATTAAAGAATTGAGTTCAGTCCAGCGAATCCATAATTAAGGTTTAAAAAACCTGAGTTCCGCATAACAAAAGCTTCAAATTGTAAAACTAAACTTAGGCTGGCTATATTGTATTTATACGTAGTTGGTGATATACAACGTTAAAACAATATATATAGTATAGTAGAGAAAAGGGAAGAAAGAAGCTACATGTATATACAAGCTACTAGTGTATATTATTAGGTATATACGTTTATAGAAGGTATGCAAAAGGGGCTAGCTCACATAAGTGTGCTACAGTTAATTAAATGGTCTAAATTATAAAGTTTAGCTTAAAAGTACTGCACGTGTAAGTGTTTTATATTTGATGCTTGATTCATCAGAACTTCGAGATATCACAGCTGGGTCGACCTATAGGTATGCCTTAACTTTTGAATCTATAGAGCAGAAAGTTGCTGTAATAGATTTTAGTTAAAAATTTAATGGTATATATATTGTATTCGAATTTTACTGTATACAATAAGCCTAGATATTTTCTAATATCAAGTGGCCGCTTTATAAACACAATCAGTTACCTGCAGATTAGAATTAAGGATCCTCTTAATCATTAAATACTACCTGGTAATGTTTTCAATCTATCAGATGTTCAGATTACCTATATATATACATATATATACCATCGTAATGTTTGATAAACATTGAAAACCGAAGATTTCTCCTCGATCGTTAGCGAGAGTGCACGATCGATTGGTTGAATTCGATCGACCTGATAAATTAAATCCATGGGTGATGATGTTAATGTGTGTCGAGCAGAAGAACTGCAGGATCATTCATGATCGAACAGTATACTAGTGAAATAATAGACAGAATAAGAGTCGTACCCAGACCTTCCTACAATATATATACAGGTTATTATAATAAAGATATCATATGTGATGATAAATCGAACATGTGCGCTAGTAACATTCACCAGTGAATATTATAATAGTAATGAACCATATCCACATACTGAATTTTGGAACAAACTGAGGGGTACTGATTCAATATTCATTCAGCTGCAACTGAATCATTACAAATTATGATTCAATATGCATGCTCAAAAGATACCATGTATGTAGTACACAAACATTAATTATTGTACAAGTACTTGCATGCAATTTTATAGATGGATGGGGAGAAAGACTGAAGAAATTGAACCAGGATATATATATGTAGCTTAAGTTAACTAGAACTAGAACTAATCACGTGTACAATAATCATGGTCCATGATCCTGCTAAGGTATGCAGGGTTATAACCATATATATATATATATGGATGGATTTAAATCGATCTCGATTTGGTGTGATACCTCCATGGTTGAGTGATATCGATCTTATGCGTAGAGTTTAAAATTTACAATCCCATGTCTGCAGCAAGCTACGATATATATACTACTACAACTAATATCCATCTATATATCAACTATATATCCATGATAGCTGGGATTAGCTTGTAAATTAAGCTAGCCCTTGGACTATTAGTTATCGCAACACATGTATCATCTTCTTACAATGGCAGTACTCATGAATGATATATATATCTATATAATATTATAACAACAGGATATTAGGGCTAACATCAATCGCTTGATCATCGATCGCGATAACAATAACAAACTGTAAATCCATATATATTGAGTTCCATCAGATGTAGAATTTACTACCTCTGGTCGACCTGATCATTGGATCTGCTTATAATAGCTGTACGTGCAGTGGTGCCTGTGTGGAGCTGTACAGAGGCCTACAGCCTATCCAATACTACTGAAAGTACCTAAATTTTCCCATAGACTCATTAAAAAGTGCAAGCTTATGCATGGGGTCTTCGTATATATGACCTACCTGCAGTGGAATCTCGAACTCATTCCTGCTGTGAGAGCAATTAATACGAAAATTCTTATATACGTTAGGCCCAGCCTCATAATTAATTACATTGTAGTACATTATATTATATGTAGTAGCTGAGTGTTTTAAGTTGTCTCAACGAACTACAGTTATGGATTGTAGCGGGCGAATTTACAAATTTTAATGATGGATAGGTCACGGCTGAAAGGTCACAGGATAAGCTTAAATTTAAAATATTAAATCAATGTGGAGACCAATTTATTTTGAAATATTTTGAGGCTGTTTTATGTTGATATAAAACATCAGTTTTACCATGGTAAACGGTGTTATGTAGCAATGCAAAGATTGATTATAACATATATATATATATATATATATCAATATTACAATAATTAATATTCTTGTTCTGTAAAATTTGCATTTATATGCATGCAAGTTTACAGAATCTATGGATCCATGGATACATGTGGTAATTGATACAAGAATTAATTCTTATAAAGCTATATATAGGCTTGCAATATATTTGAGTGCGTTTAGTTTCATTTATTGATTATACTATATACAAGTTACACGTGCACGTGTACATGAATATAATTATTAATTACTTAAGATATATATGCCCCAAGTTGCCTTACGGATTTTTTATAATTAACTGTAATATAATTAAGATGTGATTATCGCGATTTTAAATCCGTGAAATCTCGATATATGGGAATCCATGCATCCATTTATGGTTCTCAATATTGATAGTACATAGAATTGGTTGATAACTGCAATACTGGCTGCATTCATGGTGAAAGTAAACCGGGCCCAGAAAAACCTCTATAATTAAGTTAATCAGATAAACTCGATACAATGTGATTATGCCTGCTAGAACTTAAGTTTTACAGAGTATTATCTGGTTAAGACTTCATACCATAAATGGTAGTCAAATGAGAACCCTTGTAATTGTAAAATAACCAGGTGAGACGTCATTGAGCTTTTGATAGCTGATCATGATGACCTCTATTTTCCGAAGATTCTCTTGAAATCCTGATGCTTAAACCCTTAGGGCTGCTTAAGAGTCTGACTGCCGGCGCATAACGACGGAAATGTGTACCGAAGCCTGCAAATTGACCTCTGAGGTCTGCCATTTCAGGGAAAGTGGCGTTGGGGAGCAAGGTATCTCCGCTCCTTGTCACTAGAATTATCTCAGGGCTCCGATTTGCACCAATCCTGAGGTTTTCAGCAGCATTTCCAGGGTCAATTATTATATATATATTTCTATAAAAATTTAGGATTGTTTTGAATTCAAGCACTATTAGAAGTCTCGCACGAGATATCTATCTATGAGTTGAAGTTGCTAGTACTGAAAGCTGTGGCGATATCCAAGCATTTAGCGTGTAGTTATGGAGCCATAGTAATTACTGACATTAAATTTATTGCCATGGCGAGCAATTCTCGAATGGTTCAAATGAAAAAGTTTCCATTTCGACGCGTTTTTCTAATTTAATTGAATTTGATAATGGGTGCTTGAAGTTCGATTTATTGATCATCGATAACAGCTTTCCTTGATATCATTTTTTTTCATTTGATTGTCCAATTTCTATTCATGATAGTTTCAATTCATGTACAACTTTCCTGAGTACTTGAAAACCGCGTGTAAAATACAATTATGACAAGCAATCCATGTAACTGTTTATAGACCAATATACTATATCCATGTAACTAATTCATGAAAACAGTAAAACAATAGACATCTATGGCTGATTATTAAATCGTCACTACTGCATTGATATTTTATTACAATAAAAAAAGCGTGGATAAAGTAAAAAATTTGTTGATGTAAAAATATATACTCTCTATACTCCCAACGTCGTTCATCAATAACTCGGTTAGAAAAACAAAAACAACACCGTTGGGAACAAAACTTAAAAAATTTAATAATCTAAATCATCGAAAGATTCATTCAACACACAAAAAAAAAAAATTAATTAATACAAACACGCGCGCTCTATTGAAAAAAAAAAAAAACGCACTGAAAAAAAATCTTACTAAAAAAAAAAAAAAAACACACTTGAAAAATTTCCCACTAGAAATTTTTTTTTCTTCTCTTATAATAATAATTCTTCATTAATAATATAATAGAGCTTAGAAGAATTGCTCACTAATACAATCAAATAATTAGTGAAAGTAGCATAGGAAGAGGATACCATTTATTAAGACTAATACCACAACAAAATGAGTAAACAATGGGGGGTTACAAAAGCGATTTCTGAAGCTGGACCAACACAAAATGATATTGATCTTAATAACCAACTTATAGAAGAATTAAAAGCTCAAGGATCATTTGAACCTGAAAACGATACTAGAAAAAGAGTGGAAGTTTTAAAAGTTTTGAAAGAAATGGTTCATGAATTTGTTAGGCAAGTATCGCTGAAAAAACATATGAGTGAAGGTATGGCAAGAGATGCAGGTGGTAATGTATATACTTTTGGTTCATATAGATTAGGTGCATATGGTCCAGGTTCAGATATTGATGCATTAGTTGTAGTACCAAAACATGTTACAAGAGAATACTTTTTTGATGTTTTTGAGAAAATGTTAAGAAATCATCCTCAATGTGAGGAATGTACAGCTGTTCCTGACGCGTTTGTTCCAATTATTAAAATCAAATTAATGGGAATTAGTGTTGATTTATTATGTGCCAAATTAGATATTCCTCAAGTTCCATCATCATTAACTTTAGATGATAAAAATTTATTAAAAAATGTTGATGAAAAAGATTTAAGAGCTTTAAATGGTACAAGAGTAACCGATGAAATTTTAAAATTAGTACCAAGTCCAACGGTTTTTAAGCATGCATTAAGAGCTATTAAAATGTGGGCTCAAAGAAGAGCAGTATATTCAAATGTTCATGGATTTCCTGGTGGGGTTGCATGGGCAATGATGGTTGCAAGAATTTGTCAATTATATCCAAATGCTGTTAGTGCTACAATTATTGGTAAATTTTTTTATATTTTGACAAAATGGAATTGGCCACAACCTGTATTATTAAAACCAATTGAAGAGGGCCCATTACAAGTGCGAGTTTGGAATCCCCAGTTGTATCATCAAGATCGATATCATAAAATGCCGATTATTACACCTGCCTATCCATCAATGTGTGCAACACATAATATTTCAAATAGTACGAAATCTATTATATTAAAAGAATTAAAGAGAGGTAGTGAATTAGTCGATGAAATTATGTGCGGTAATAAAAAGTGGAGTGATTTATTTGGTAAACATACATTTTTTTCAGATTATAAATATTATTTATCAATTGTGGCAAGTACAAAAGGTACTCAAGATGATCATTTAAAATGGGAAGGGATGGTTGAAAGTAAATTAAGACACTTGGTTAATAAATTGGAAATTTTGGGTGAAATTGAACTAGCTCATCCTTATGTTAAAACTTTAGATCATGATTATTATGTTGAAACTGAAGAAGAAGCACTGAAAGTTAGTGATGGTGAATTAATTCCAACTGAAAATAAGGGTGATATACATGTTTGGACTTCAAGGTTTTTCATTGGCTTGAAACTAAATTTGGAAGATAAAAAGAAAAAATTAGATATTCAATGGCCTTGTCAAGAATTTCATGAAGTTTGTAAAAGTTGGCCATCATATGATGAAAATATGTTTAATGTTTCAATTCAAAATGTTCGAGTTTATGATTTACCTGATGAAGTTTATGATAATATTGAAGATAGACCAAAAAGAGGTGAAAAAAAGCGTAAGCGTAAAGCTCCAGATGTATGATTTTTTTTGAACTATTAAAAAAGAATAACAGGTTACTAACAATTGATAAAATAGGAGTATGCAAAACGGCCAAAAAGTGCCACAAATTTAGAAGCTGCATTGAACAGTCATACCCCGAATACTATAGATGGGAATAATCAGAATAGTACTGTAGCTGCTGCAGTCAATTCTAATGGCAATGCTAACAATACAACCACTGCATAAATAAAAGAGAAAGATGTGGATTAAAGGAAAAGAAAAAAAAAAAAAAAAAAAAAGAAAGAAAAAACTGTTTTATTATTATTATTATCTAGAGAAAATTATAAAAAAAATCTTTTTTACTATTATTATATTTTAAATTATTAAGCAAAAAAAAAAGCATTTATTATTTATACTACCACTACTTTATATATGAATATATAAGAAAAAAAAAATTTAAAGAATTTGGATACACAAATATCATTAACAAAGATTGTTGGTACATTGAGAGTAATTGTAGATTCTATGTTATAGTGTGGTTAAGCTATCGGTAAGTTCACAAAGTTTTTTAGAAATACTAATATTTTAGGTTATTGGGCTCAGTTAGGTGCAACCTTTATATATATACTAAGTGGGTGCTACTATGAGATGAACAAGTCGATTTAAAGATAGTTTAAGTAGAGTATACATAGGTAATAAATACTTACCAAAATCATATCAAACTATTTTTAGAGTCTTTTCTGCGAGATCCTGTAGTTAAATCAATCCTACAATAAAATGTATCGAGTAGAAATACCAACTAATGACTTTCTACATTTACAGGGACCATGGATAATTGATTATGTTAAACCCAACGCGCTGCGCGCTGCAGAGTTAATAATATAAGCTTTAACAGCAATTTCAGAACCCGCCGCATCCTCTACAACGGATATTTTCTAGCACTCTGGCCACCAAATTTTTCACCTCTAAAAAACAAACAACGATCTCTTTTATTCCTCAACGACGTATTAATATTCAAATCAACAAAAATGGATAACGATAGTAAAGTATTCTGGCAATGGCTCCAAGATAACGGTGTTGTTATCTCCCCAAAAGTTCAATTACATGATTTTACCGCTCAAAACCAAGGCCGAGGTGTTATCGCTCTAGAAGATATTGAAAAAAACGAAACAATCTTCAAAATCCCCAAAACTTTTGTCTTAGCTGTTGAAAACAATCCAGAATTTTCTCAATTAGTCTCTGGTGAAAATGATCATGGATCATGGTTAAATTTAATGAGTTATATGATGGTTTGTTCCAGTTCAGAACACTGGGCGCCATATTTCAATATTCTACCTAAAAAATTCAATACGCCAATGTTTTGGGATCCTGTAACAGCTAAAAAATTATTAGATGGTAGTGCATTGGTGGATAAAATTGGTAAAGAAGAAGCAGAAGAACAATATAATGAATTGAAAGGATTATATAATGATAAAATGTTTGAAGGATGCGATACAAGTGTTGAAGCATTCCATCGAATGGGATCATTAATTATGAGTTATAGTTTTGATATCGAGTTTAATGGTGAAGAAGCTAAAGCTATGTGCCCTCCAGCTGATATGTTAAATGCTCATACTAAATTATGTAATGCACATTTACATCATGATGATGATGATTCAAAGTATTTGGAAATGAAGGCTATTAAAAATATTCCAAAAGGTCACCAAGTTTATAATACTTATGGTGAGTTACCAAACAGTGATTTGTTAAGACGATATGGTTATGTTGAACAAAATGGTACTGATTATGATGTTGTTGAAATTTCAGTTGCCAAGATTTTGGAAGCTATGGTAGCCTCAGATGTAATTACTGAAAATCAAAAGAAAGATTTAGAAGTTGTTGTTAGTGAGATGGAACAAGATGAAGAAAATGAATTTTTTGATGATGCTTATGATTTAGGTACCAGTGGTGAACCAGATTTACCAATGATTGTATTCATTGAATTTATGACAATGTATTTCGATACTGAAAATAAGGAAAGATTAGAAAAATATTGTGGTAAATTAGCAGAAGATGAAAAAATGAGTGTTAAAGGTGCTAAAGTATTACAGAAAATTTGTGAATTAAGATTACAGGATTATAGACAGGAGGTTAGGTCTAAAGCTGAAGCTGGAATTAAGGATGATGAAATTACTGATGATGGAAAAAAGACTCTGGTTTATACTGAAAGTGAAGAAATGGCTGAAGAAGTTTTGGTTGGGGAATGTAGAGTCCTGAAGACTTGTTTGCAATGGATTGATGGAGTTGAAACTGTTGATAATAAAGTTGTTTTAGATAAAGTTGAAAACCCTCCAAAGAAACAAAAAAAATAATCAAATCGAATCAGGGTATTGTAAAATACGCTATACTAATAATCTAATAATAATTTATTTTACCTTAGAGTTTGTGAGAACTGTAAAGCTTTATTTATAGGCTCGATCGAGTAGTTATTTACTAATTGAATCTACATCATGATGTATGTATTCTTAGCATTCGTAATTGTCCTATACCTGTACACCAGCGTAGCATAAAGCTAAGTCACAGCTGCATTACACAAGCTACACCAAAAACTCAGACCACCAAACCGACAATTTTTAAATAGATAAAAGTTTATCTCAGATATCTTTTAAATTATTCAAATTTAAGTATCCTACTAGAACTGGACCAGTTATTCTCGTTTTTCCTTCCGCTAATATATTGAAGCTTATAAACTCCCATTTTTGTTTATTTAATTTTCGCGCGTTGATAGAAAAAAAAAAAAAAAACACCACCACAAAAATTTCAGGTATAATCGGTTTAGCGTGAACTACAACCATTGCTTACAACCATTACACGATCTGTATTCGCTAACTAGAGACTCTAGATACAACTTTTAAAGTCGTAGCGATTCACGGTCTAATTACATACAATATTACTTCTATACGCATTGAGTGGAAAAATAATTTCTAATATTGTTTATCTGAAAAATATCGCAATAGAATTTTGATCTTGATTTGTACAATAAATAAAACAACCAAAGGTTGTATATCATTATTTACGAGAACATAACAACACTGATATTTTAAAGATATTCAGGTGCCAATATATCACAGATAGAAAGAATTGAGTTTAAATACCCATTATAGATAAAATTATGGTTTGGCAAAAATATAAAAACGATTTATTCGATACATATGCCCAATATTCACTTCAATGGCCGTCGTTAACATTCCAATGGTTAGATGATTTTGATGAAACAACCAATCAGCAATCATTTTTATGTGGCACATTCACTGGACCTCAAGAAGATGATATCAAAACCAAACAAGATTATTTGAGAATAGGCCGAGTCACCTTCCCATCAAAAGAAGATGATCCTCCAGTAGATGTAGAAATCGCCAAACTATTCCCATCAAAGGGACCTGTTCATATAGCGAGATATCTACCAAGATTCAATAATATTGTTGCAACAGCAAGTCGTAACCTTGCGATTTATGATATCAATGAAGATAGTTTCAGTAGTCCTTTAGTTATGATAGATTATCATAAAGAGGATTGCTGGGCAATAAGTTGGAGTCCCTTTGAATGGGGGACACTATTAAGTGGTGCTAATGATAAGAAAATAGCAGTATGGGATTTACATGTTACACCAAATAATATAATGAGCGAACCTGTGTGGAGTACTGATAAATTGATGAATTATGTTAATGATGTTCAATGGCATCCAACTCAGATGAAAATTTTTGGTGCAGCAATGGAAACTGGTGAAATCATTATTCAAGATGTTAGAAATGATTATATTAGTATACAACATCAAATTATTGATAAAAAAAATGTAGGATTGAATTCATTAGATTTTAGTCCATTTAATGAGAATTTATTGGTTACTGGAGATACCAACAGCAGTGTATTAGTATTTGATATGAGAAATTTAGGATCACCATTACATTCATTGACTAGTAAAGGGCATAATAAATCTGTTCTTAGAGTACAGTGGAATCCTAATTTTGACGGAGTTTTGGTTAGTGGTAGTGAAGATGGATCTGCCATTATTTGGGATATCAAAAAAATTGGGATGGAGCATGAAGATAGTTTAGATTGGAACGATGGACCACCTGAATTATTGTATAGATTTGAAGCTCATGAAAGTCAGGTCAGTGATATTTGTTGGAATCCTTGTATTGAATGGAATTTAGGTTCCATTGAAGATAATAATGATATGATGGTTTGGCGTCCAAAGAGAGGTATTGTTGACGAAGTTGAAATAAATGATATTAAAGTTCCTAAAGATGTTTTGTTTTAAAAAAGTTTTCAAGTTTTTTGGAAGTGTTTGGTGTTTAAGGCTATTGATGTTCTCTAGCTCAAGACCATCTCTAATTTGAAATGATATGATTCACAATAGAATAAGTTATAAAATTTGAGGCACACTATGGTATATCAACAGTTTATTTTAGAGCACTGGTTCCTCAACTATTCAGCATAACAATTCCAGGGATAATTAAGGCTCGTTTTATTACTTCACAGTATATTACAAGGGGGACAAAGTAACACATCAACCTAGTGGGCTAGCTTTACTGACCAATTTCTATTCATATGCACACCCCAACCAATTGCCATCATACAAATCCATTAGAAAGTAGATATATAAAGTACCATAATTTGTAATTTAGATTTGCCATTATTTGTATATTTATAGAATTTTATGGCATTGATGTAAAAGAATTAGAACCGCATTTATTAAAAATTTCTATACACTAACTCACATATTTTACTACAAAGAATGCTCAAAAGCTATATATAATACTGTACAAATATCCCAGAATCATACTGCAATAATATGATAATAAATCTTTTTAACGGAACCCAAGAACTTGCGGAGTTGCAACTTATAATAAAAATGCGGAGAACTAAAAAGATCTATTAAAGGCAAAGTCCCAATTTAAGATAAATTTGAAGGTTTTACGCGTAAATTAATTTTTCTCAAAACCTAAAACTCATCACCAAATTTTTCAAAGACGCGTATAATACACACACCCACAAACATACTAACCAATAAAACAAGAATATAATAATACAAAAAAAATATGGAAGACGAAAGCCAGTTAATTCTAGATGAGCATCAGGTATGGCTTGAAAACAAGCCACAAATTTATGGTACCATGATTTCACAAGAAATGTCCACTCCACATTTCACTTTCCAATGGTTACCAGGCTCAAAAACTAATGAAGACGGCATTACAACACAAAGATTTGTTACAGGTAGTTACACTGCAACAGATAAGGATGATTCAAATGGTGAACAAACACGACATAAAGTGCAAATTGCAGAAATTCAATTCAATGCTAATGGATCACAACAAGAGGATGAAGAAAGTCAAAGAGAGGGGCAAAAATTTACTACATTAAAAGTAATGGATCACGAAGGAGATGTTAATAAAGCAAGAAATTTACCAGGTACTGATGATAAGATTGCAACAATTAGTGGTACAGGGATGGTTTATTTTTTCAATTTTGATACAGATGAAAAATCAGAGTTTAAGTATCATGAAGATAATGGGTTTGGTTTGTCATGGAATGATGAAGATTATAGGTTATTAACAGGTGCAGATGATGGGGTGGTATGTATATGGGATATTAAAAACAATAGAAAGGATCCATTATCGGTATTTAAACATGAACAAGGGGTTAATGATGTACAATGGTCACCATTTAATAAAAGTGTTTTTGGTTGTGTTACAGAAGATGCATTTTTAAATATTTATGATTCAAGATCTAATAAAGTTGTTGAATCAATGAAACCGCATGATGATCCAGTTAATTCATTATCTTTTAATTATTGTAATGAGCATTTAGTTTTAACAGGTAGTCATGATAAAACCGTTGCATTATTTGATTTAAGATACTTAAAAAATCGAGTTAATTTATTTACAGATCATAGTAAACCTGTTGATAATGTTGAATGGAGTCCACATTCTGATAAAATTTTTGCAAGTTCTGCAAGAGACCGAAGAGTTTGTTTATGGGATTTGAGTAAAATTGGTGAAGAATTGAATCCTGATGATGTTCAAGATGCTACACCAGAATTGATTTTTATGCATGGTGGACATCAAGATTTAGTGAATGATTTTGCATGGAATGCAGAACATGATTGGGTTATTGGGTCCTTGGATAATGAATGTTTACAAGTATGGAGACCAAAAGAAATTTTGACATCTGGTGTTCCAAGTTCTGTTAATGCCGATGAGGATCTGTTAAGTTAAGTTGTAGTTGTTAATAAATCCAGTTTTTTTTTTTTTTTTTTTTTATCTCGAATAATTTTCAAAATATCCATGAGCCAACGTAATCCTCAGTTCATGGGGGTGGGGGTGTATTACCCAGTAACCTTTGTAGCATACGGTTGTTGTAAAACTGGGAATATCTTAATACTAATTTTTTATTTGGCTTGGTTCAATTGATCAGTTGAAAGTTATATACATGATAATTAATAAATGCTAATTATATGTGGCATGTAACTATAACTGTTGAACTTTTATTAATGCATGAGATTTAATAAATATTTGAATCAATTGCAAATGATTAGTTATATCTAGAAGGCTCTACAAGTAAATTGTAAATTGTAAACTGTAAATTTATATACGGATCACCCAGATTGCACTAATTGCAATAAATGATAAGATCGATCTATTATGCCTGCATGAGAGGTGAGGCTCCTGCAACTGCTTGACCGTGCGGCTCATCCTCCAGGCAAAAAATCCACACGCTGGTCTACATTCATGTAACAAAGCTAAAAGTTTTTGAATCTTTTGATCCATATTTTAAAACGATATACTCTGACTTTCTTCGCTGTACAATTAAGGTGCTCTTAAAAGCTTAAGAAATTCCTGGTTTAATATTAAAAGTTCTTAATGCCACAATAAACTAATGTCTCTCATGCACTCCCAATAAAATTTAAAATTTAATATTCATACCCCACCGATAAAGCTTACACGATTATGGCGCTTGCAAACAGCTTAAGCTAAAAAAGCTTGGAGGGAAATTTTTCATCACCAAAAAAAAAAAAAAAAAAAAAAAGTTTCACCACCATCTAAAATTTTTTTTCAAAACCATTAGACGGAGCCAATCACCACAACAGCATAGCATAGAAATAAAAAATATGAGGTCAAAAGTTCCGGTTCAACTTCTAAAAGATATCCCAAACCTGGGAGTTAGAGGGGAAATCGTCAAAGTTGCCGCTGGACGAATGAGAAATGAATTACATGTCGGTAACAAAGCAGCATATGTTTTAAAAGGTAAACCAACAAGATTACCAATTAAATCAAGAGAAGAAATTGAAAAACTACAAAGAAAAGAACAACAACGATTACAACAATTACGAATGAAAGAAGAGAATGAATTGAAATTGCAACAAGATACTGAACGAAAACAACAACGAGAGGAACAATTCCGATCAATTGCAAATTTAAATTTCAATATAAAAGGTTCTAAGAAAAGTAGTGGAGGAGAAACTGTTGATCCTAATAAAGGAAGTGAAGAAAGTTTTGTTATTCAAAGTGCATTACAAATGTTACCAAGAGTTATTCCTGTAATTGTTGATACTGAAGATGGGAAAATCATTTATACTATTAAACAAGCTTGTAACCATGTTAGTAATTTAACTGGTACTGTTATCCCAACCAAATATGCCAAATTTAGTGTGAGAACTGGTGTTAAAGAAGATCAATTGAGTGATATTGTAGATCATATTGGTAGATATCGATTGATTTTTAATGTTCCTGGTGGGAAACAATTAAGTTTTGATTATGTTTTGAAGAGTAAAAAAGAGTTACCTGATGATGTACCAAAAATGAGGCCATTTGGTCCTTTAGTTAATTCAAGTGATTTGAATTTAAATGTTAATGAAACTAATAGTGATACTTCAAAGAGTAATGTTAAAAATCAAACTAAAAAAGAAAAGAAGTTTGAATGGGAAAATGATTTATTGAAAGATTTATAATTCCATATTTTTTTTTTATTAGAACTTTTCATATGTACATAGTGTTTAATTATTATTATTATTTTCATCAAAATTATCCTATTGGAGTATTATCCTAGTAATTTTGGTATTAAATCATATTTATCATTAGTAGATAACTCTCTTAATTGAGAGTTTATAAATTGATTGGTATCAATTAAATCCAACGCTTGTTGCATTTCAGCTAAATCAGTATCATCATCAAGATATCCAAATCCTTCACTGCTGAAATTAACAAACCCATTATCATTAATATCAGAATTTAAAGTATTTAAATTTTTCATAATTGGTGCAATATAAGTAACAATTATATCTGGTAAAGTATCTAAATTCCAAATTTTAGCTAATGAAAGTAAATGAATTTTTTTGGAACATGGTCGTTTCGATGGGTAATACCATTTATTAATAATCATACCTAATGCATCATTTGGTATTAATAAAACAAACCTTGGTGAATAATAAATCATTGATAATAATGCATCCATCATATATTCACTATAATTATTGTTCCCCATCAAAGAGAGTTGAATAATTCTTGGTAATGGCAATACATCTAATAATGGATCTAATACACCCGGTTTACATTTAAATAATGCAATAATCAATATAGCAGAACAATAAATTAAGGTATAAATATCAACACTATTACCAATTTCAGTTTGTAATATGGAAAATAATGCATCTCTTAATTTTGAACTTTGACTAAATTCTTCACTACCAAAATAAACATATTTTATAATAATTTGTAAAAATTCTGATAAAAAATGGTATAAATGGGGTAAATTTTGTTTATAACATTGTAATAAGATTTCCCAAATTTTCCATCCTGCTGGTGTAATCCTTTTACTAACTGAAACAAATTCAGAAATAAAATTTATAGCTTCATCTTCACAATAAATATTTTTCAATAATGATATTTGAATAACTGGTATTACAGTATCTACAACTCTTTCAATTAATGATAATTGATCTAATGCATTTAATACTGTGCCCATAGTTTTTAATAACGATCTTGCTTTATCATATTCTCTTTCATTCACTAGTGTTAGAAATTGTTTTTTGAAACGAGTATATAATTCAATAGTATAAGGAGTTAAAACTTCTTTAAACATGACAAATAAATATTCTAAAATTTCTTCAAATATAACATCCATATCAACTTTATTACTCAAATTTAAAATCTCATCAACCATTTGTTTAACGTTCGTGGTAAATTTTTGTCTAATTTCTTCATGAATTAATAAACTTCTAACAGCTTTAATAGAATAAATTCTCACCAGTAAATTATTTTTATTAATATTTTGTAATATATCATAAATTTTTATAGATTCTTGTAATGGTAAATCTAATTGCATAACAATTTCACATGCTCTAAATACTAATAAATCTTTATTACTGGTTAATAATTCACATAATTCGTTAATAAAGTTACCTTTAATTAAAGAATTTTCAATTGTTAGAATTCTTAAAGCGCAATCTTTTTCTAATAAGTTACTACTATTTTTTACCATTGATGCTAGTACATTTGTTAAATCCACATCCATTGATGCTAACCTATCAATTAAAACAGTTGCTAATGCTTGATAGCTATCAATATCTTCAACATCTGGGAACTGTGAATAATAAAACGACATGATATCATCACCATCATCACTATCAAAAGATTCCATTTCTTGCTCAGTCATAACCAAAGATTCACAGATTAATTTAAATATAGTCTCCAAATCAATATTAATTTTAAGGTTTTTTTCTAAACAATCATTAATAAAAATTAATAAACAACATCGTTCTTGATTTGTCCATTCTTTACCTTGTTTAATCAAACCCATATAAACTTTATAAATCTCGGGTGTAATAATTTTTATAAAATAATTACTAAATTCATTATTCCGATTCTTTGATTTTAGAATCCCATTATTATCAATAGCATGCTCTAATTGTAGAATATTTATAATTTTCATTGCCCATTTACAACATTTCCCATTACTATTACTAACCAAAGTTAAAAATATCTGCATCCAAGAATTAATTTGTCCAATGAATAAATCACTGATTTCATTTTGATTATTTAAAGATAATTTGTATAATTTCAGAATCTTCCATAACATTTCCCTAGCTATCACTTGTTCATCATTAACCAATTTTTCCGAAATTTCTAATAACCTAGGCATATATTTATCAACAGATTTATAAGTATTTTTAACAATTTCTAACAATATCAAAACCCCACTGAAAATAATTTTACCATCATCAGAATTCAACATTTTATCAATTCTATCTTCCAAATCAATCCATCGATCTGGAAAATCAATTTTAATAATAATACCAATACTAGTACAAAAACTTTGTAACATTACTCCGTCATCACATTTAACAATTCCTTCAATTAACCCATTTCTCAGTAATTCTCTGAAACTATTATCACAATTTTCACTTATACTTTGATAATATTTTAGTAAATTCTTCAAATATACTCCAGATGCACGTCTAGTTGATAAATCATCACAAGCTAACGTCAATTGCATACATTCAATCAGAATATCTTGATTCCTGATTCCTTGTTGAAGCTTTTGCTCACTAGCTTGTCGAATATTATCATCTGGACTTAACGATGATACAAGTATCTCGCGAAGCATATTAGATTTGTTTATTCACGTTAAAAGTTGGTAGTATTAAGTAGTGGTTGAAAGATAAAACAAGAATTTACTTAATTTTTTTTTTTATTTTTTTTTTGATCTGTGAAATATGCGCAACGCTGTTTTTGATGAATTTTTTTTTTTTTTTTCCTTCCTTTCCTGTACAGCAAGCACTTGAACTGGTGAGTCGGAGCCACTTTCCGATCTTTGTTTGTTGTTTAGAGCTTTTTATGCCCCCTTGAGTAAACTTTAAGTGAGTCAGTTCTTTTTCCCCCTGTAAAATGTTCAAGAACAAGCTCCAATTAAAGACAATGAAACCGCACAATGATATGAAATCACTGTCCCACTCACCTGCATGAAAGCTGCTGATATATTGAATGTGTTGTAGAAGGTCATCAGTGATTATCAATTTATACATTTAGATTGTAATCAAGACTTCAATTCATATATCATGGATATATATAAAATTGAGAAATGCTACATGTCCTGGCTGCTGGCCATATGGATGCATCCGATAAATTCAAGCTAATGATATACAAGCTTAGACATCCGGATGTGCACTGGGTTAGACCCTGATCAACATAAAACTACAGGACTATAGATGATCTGAAGCAAGAGGTTATCAAGCTTATTAAAATTAACATCGAGATATACATGTATATAGCGATATCATATGCACAGATCTCGAGAACATTCGCTTAATCAGGCACGGGTATACCATCATCAATTGATACTAAAAATTTTAAATTATATATAATTAATTAATTGCTTAGTTGTGTTATAATATATATATGCTATAGGTTTTATGTTCTATATGTCGCGATATACATGCATGCTCTATGCCTACCATAGATCCACGTGTACTAAGATAATTTTTCATATATAAATTTACTTAAGATATATATAGATGATTATTACAGGATGCACCGGGCTGTTACTGCATGCTAGCTACTATTGATCGGCTTGAGAATTCTTTTATAAGCTAGCTGGACTATGTAAAATAACATCAGAGTCCTTATAAATCGATGAACTGTATCATATAATGCAAAATACTAGCACTACATATGTATCCGATACTGACACCTGGCAAAACTTAAATGAAACAACGGCACACTCAAGTATATTAACAAAGCACGTACCGGATCTACAGGCTTCAACCTTAATTTACCAAAACAACGGAAACACTTGCCATAAAAACTTTAAAAATTTATCTGAGGCTCAACCCAACCTTCACCATTACACTTTTTTATCTTTAATTATTCATAAAACAATCTAGCTAATTGTTAAAAATATAATATAGAATAAACATAAAAAAGATAAGCCCTACGGGGGGCTCGAACCCCCAACCTTGTGATGACTTTTATCCCATTAATGGGACTTAAGAGTCACACGCTCTACCGATTGAGCTAGCAAGGCTTTTCTTGATGGATTTTCAGAACTGTCAAAAACATAGATATACTGAAAATGAAACTTTTTCAAATTTTTTTCTTTATTGGGGGATTTTTGAAGAGTGATTCAAGGTATTAATGGATATTTATATTGATTGACATTAATTATTAAAACTAAAAAACCCAAAAAAAATAGAAAATTTAAAAAGTAAAAAAAAAAAAAAAAAAAATTACTATTATTTATTATTATATCTAGCAACAACAAGATTTGAAGATAGTGGTTTGAAATAAACTGCAACCAA
>JAKTSB010000128.1:0-68894 GCA_030579975.1 Blastobotrys buckinghamii (nom. inval.)
TTATTGATTTTGGTTTAGCCAAACGTTTTAGAGATCCAAGAACTCATATGCATATCCCATACAGAGAAAATAAAAATTTGACTGGTACTGCTAGATATGCCAGTATTAATACCCATATGGGTTATGAACAATCAAGAAGAGATGATATTGAATCATTAGCTTATGTATTGATTTATTTCTGTAGAGGTGCTTTACCATGGCAAGGTTTAAAAGCTCAAACAAAGAGACAAAAATATGATCGAATTATGGAAAAAAAGACTACTACAAGTACTGATCAATTAACATCAGGTTTACCAACTGAATTTACAATGTTTTTAAATTATACTAGAAGTTTAAGATTCCAAGATAAACCAGATTATTTGTTTTTGAGAAAATTGATGAGAGATTTATTTGTTCAAAATCAATATCATTATGATTATGTATTTGATTGGACTATTATTAAACATAATAATAAAGTCAAAATGCAAGAATTGGAACAACAAAAAGAACAAGAACAAGGTGAACAAAGTCAACCTCAACAACAAGTAACTCCAACTGATCAATCACAATTACAACATGCTTCAACACAACCAACTTTCAATAGTCAATCAATTCAACAACAAGTACCACCACCTCAACAAAAACAAGCACGGCCAGGGTATTATGTACCACAAAATTCTAGTAATTTAGGAAGTAAACCAATTCCTTTAGATCGTGGTTATACAACTGAAGTTGATGCTGCAAGAGCTGCTGCTGCTGCTGCTTCAAATCAAACTTATGCACCTGCTAAAGTTTCTCAAACAAGTAATAATGATCCAAATCAAGAACGACCAAGATGGCTATAATTGTTATTTATTTTTTATTACTTTATATATATATATATATTTTTGCATGTGGGATGAAATGGATGGTGTTACTTTGTTCTTTGAATAAAAGGATGATGATGATGATGATGAATGATTATGGAAAAAATATCAACGCTGGGAAGAGAAACGTAGAGGTTTTTAATAATAATTTTTTTTTTTTTTTAATTAATCAAATAGCTAATACAAACTTACTAATACACAATTTATTTTACTGACTGAATTCGATGAATTTATTTCATTATTATTGGCCTTACTATGTACTTGATTTATCAACTACTATTAATTAAAACCGGATAGAGCCACATTATTGTATTAATGATCGTATTTACTACCGAGTCTTATATGTATAATAACCCCTCTTCTATCCTAAGAGCTTTTAGATCATTGCTTAATCGGGCTAGGCTATTCCGAAAAACATCAAGTGGTACGGCTATAACATGTAATGATGCTTTTTTTATAGGCAATACTAATTACTTAAAACGGTAATTTTAGATCCGAATAAGAAAATTTAGCCTGTCTCCGTTCTCGTACTTTTTATAAGCTTCCACTAATTGATTGAAGTTCTAAGTATCCAATATAAAGACAGCATTATCCCATCCAACATGTACATGTTTTTGTTCACATTTATAATGATATCTAGTGGTTTTTGGAGTACTAACCTGTAATGGGTGTACCCCATAGAAGCAGTACCTTGAACAAATACCTAATTATAACCGGACCAGTTACTATAAACTAGAGATGTTGTCATTATAATCAGAACCTTCTTGTCTATATATTTTTTGGTACCGGCACAATCCTATGCATCGCAGCAGGAGAATCTACTAAGATATATATTGTACCAACCATTTTAATATCAACTATTTATATTATATCATTCAATGATATAGAAGTATAAAAAAACAAGTCTAGGAAGCTATTGTGCTATTAAAGAGGTTTACTGGTCCATTTAAAAATAATTTTCAAATTAACGGTGCTAAGGCTATAATGGAATACCTGATTTACTTTAATTGCTGGCTACTTTCTTAAGATTGTAAAGTTCAGGGATATATCTACACCCATAATATCCTCTCTGTATTTGATATTTATATGTATAAAAACTGCAGTTCGGTATATGACGATCATCTCCAATTTAAGACATATTTTAGCTTTTTCTATTTATTTTGTAAGTAGACAGAAACCACAAACTAAAGGTATAGATAGATATTAGATTGATTTTCCAATCTCCAGCTTATATTTAGGGGTTTTTGAGATAAAATATATGTTCTCAGTCATCCGATGTCTGTCAATGGTAATAGGGTCTCCACTTCTTTTGATTCGATTGGAGAGCTCGGGAAGGATGAATGGAAGCTTCTGAATGCACTTTGGGGGTATATGTAAGGTACATACATGTATGTAATTATCTGGAGTTAATGTAGCCTGTTATTCATAACTTTATAGATGCATCATAATAAAATATCATGGTAAAACATGTAAATAAATAGGTATCGAATAGTTGCCAGTCTTGCCACATTATTTTAAAAACGTTAAGGCCAGCTCAATTGATATCCCAGAAATTGTAATTTTCTAGATTATGAATGGTCTACATATGCTCATAGAGAATTTTGGGATCCTCTATATTTTCAATATGGTGTAAAATTATACAATAAAGACTTGCTCGTCTTAGTTTATTCAAATTAACAAAATACTGTATGGTTATATTTGCTCACGACTTATAAGCTACCAGGACTGTGAATGCTGTAGAAATCTATCGATTGCTGATCTGTCGGATAGCTCTATAACGGTTAAATATTAAAAATGCGGGGGATTTTCAATGGAGATTAGCGGTCAAAACATCTCGGGATTAAACCATCGCAGAAAAAAAAAAATTTTTTTTTGAGAGAAAATCGTTTATTCAATGAGATTGCATAAGTACAACACAATAACAAACCAGCCACGGAACCAATTGTTTTTGTCAAAAATAAACGCGAATCTATGTACATATGTTTATTGAGAAAAATAACCTTTTATAGCTATTTATTTAATCAACAGCTTTAAACTTATTACACTCAGAGAATATATGTATCATTAATATAGAAGAATTTCAATTCTATAAGTATAATATGGGTATATCTTGATAATTGATTAAACTGGTACTTTTTACTCTGCATAATACTTTGTATTTAAGCAGTTCTACTCTTTAATGGGGTATAACCAACTAAAAATGCAAGTTCAAGGACTTACGGAAGAGTAATTATCAAACTGAATCATCAAGCTTTCCATTAACACATCATATACACTTTCTAGCCAAATTGAAATCTCCATAAACAAATCATTGGAGCAACTCAATGCATCAATAATTGATTCTTTAATATATATTTACGAATTAAACTTTAACAGAATATGCATGAATTCATTGAACTCTTGAAAAAAATCTTACTATTTATACAAATCAATATCTTCCAAGATTTTAAAGTTCACATCAACTCTATATCAATAATGAAGATTAAAGGTATAATAATAACGATTGCAACAGCAATTCTATCATCAGCCGCACCAACCAACCCAACTGTTGATCTTGGATATGCCAAATATCAAGGTACTGTTAACTCATTAGGACATAATTCATTTCGAGGAATCAGATATGCCAAGCCTCCTATTAACAATCTAAGATTCAATGAACCTGTTCGAATCGAGAAAGACTTATCACCATCGGATACAGTTCTTGATGCAACTCAAGCAGGGCCAATGTGTATTCAATTTGCAAACGGATGGCAACCGGGCGATTTTGATAACTCCCGGAATAGTGAGGATTGTTTATTGTTAGATGTTTTGGCTCCTCCAAATGCTAAAGATTTACCAGTCTTGGTTGTGATTCATGGTGGTGGATATGTTACAGGTGGTGCAGATGGGCCAGGTGGTGCAGGATTAATTCAAAGATCTGGTAATAATATGGTTTATGTAGCTATTCAATATCGATTAGGTGGATATGGGTTTATGGCAGGTGATGATGTAGCATCAAAGGGGAAATTGAATGCTGGTGTTAGAGATCAACGAATGGCGTTAGAATGGATTCAAGATCATATACATAGTTTTGGTGGTGATAAGGATAAAGTTACAATTTGGGGTGGTTCTTCTGGTGGTGAAGCAGTTTTAACTCAAATGGCGGCTTATGGAGGTAAAGATCCAAATAAGCCTGCTCCGTTTAGAGCTGTTATTGCTGAATTCCCAGGTTGGCATCCAATGCTCCCATTAGAACAACAAAATACTCAATATAGTACTGTTATGCAAGCAAGTGGGTGTACAACTTTTGAATGTTTGCAATCTTTGTCTACTGCAGATATGACAAAGGCAATTCAAACCGGAACATATAATGCATGGCCATCTAAAGGTTATCCATATGGGTTATTTTGGTTTAATAATGTTGTTGATGGTGATATTGTTAAAGAATATTATTCAGAGGCCTATAAAAAAGGGAATTATTATGATTTACCATTATTAACTGATCATGATCAATATGAAGGGTTTATGTTTACTGATCCAAAATTAGCAACTGTTGATCAAGAATTGGCAGATGCTGTTAATTTATTTATTAATAATACAACAGATGTTGTTAATAATATTTATAATGTTTATCCAGCACAAAATTATAATAGTACATTCTTCCATCGACAACAATGGTATGGTGATCTAATCTATACTTGTACAACCTACGAAGTTGCAACATCCAAAGTTAATGTTAAAAAGAAGAATGATATTTGGAAGTTAATATTTAATGCCGGAAATCAAATACATGGTGCCACTGTTCCATTTTTGACTAGTTATGATAATAATTTCAGTGGTGCTAATAATCAAACAATTACTGATTTCATGACCCAATGGTTTGTTGGATTTGTTCTAAATTCAGATCCTAATTCTGTTAAAGATCCAAGAGCACCAATTTGGAATAATTATGCTGATACTAGTGTTAATAATGGTATGAGTGTTATGAAAGTCAATTATAATGATATTGGATTGGAGCATGATGAGGATGATAATCCTGGTTGTAAGTTCTGGCATGATAATTCTCTTGCTGTTCCTCATTAAGTTCAGCAGTTAATTATAACAATCGCTGTGTTTTTTTTTTTTTTATATATTGATGGTTCCAATTTTTATTTCAGTTTATCTTTATTTTGATGTGATTTATCTAGAATAAAGTATTTTCTTGTATTCGATGGCTTTATTAAATTTTTTGTATTGAATTTGTTATTGTGGTGTGTGCCAGTATTTAACAGCAATGGTGCTGTGATCTTAGTTAACACATTTATATATATTGAATGTTAATATATATTCCTGAGAAGCAGTTTAGTTGCGATTATTTGATAGAGGTAGGCTACTTAAGTGCACTTATTTATATAAACAATATTATGATATATTTTGCTATTTTTATATTTATGTTTTTATTTAATATGAGGTAAAGTTTTTGATACTTTTTGATGAAATTAATTGATCCAGTTTATTTTACTGAATCCTTGCTTGAATTGTTAGCGGGAAGTTAAAGCCTTATTTTATAGAACCTTCATGATAATAGTGAGTGTTGGTCATACATAAAAAAAACAATGATACAAGATCTTTTGCAAACTTTATTAATAGGTAATATTAGGCCAACTAGTAATTGATATGACGCTTCACAGCATATGCTGGATACACGTTAATTCTTTTATTCTAATATTTATAGCTTTATTTGATGAACGCCAATCAGCATGCGCGTCAATCTAAATCTCTAATGCCTAAAAATGAAACATCATTGATTCATTTTGATGATTTAGTTTTGTATAGATAGGATTACTTCTCCACTACCACTTTAGCTAGATAATTCCAAAATTAGCTAGTATCACCAACTATTCAAAACTATTATGATACAATCAGGAGAGTAACAACTGATTATCAATATGACTAATATTTTGAATCTACCTTATGAATTATTAGATATGATTTTTGACAATCTCCCAAATGATTTCAAATTGTTAAACGCTGTTGCACAAGCATGCAAACAATTCAGTAAAATATCACAGCAGGATAAATACATGAAAATAAGATTATCACAATTTGAAAAAATCAATGGAGGGTCTCTTGGTATGCTTCATTTACCTAAACATAATATATATCAATGGTACAGAAAATCATTAGAAGGAGCAGAATTATTGATTAACTCACCCAAGTCATACAAAACACCAAACATGGAAGAGTTTCACCAAATTTTAGATAATATTCTCCAATATCTTATTATCAAAAATAAATTAAAACTAAAAATACCTAGAGGCGATTCTTTCACTGGAAAAGGGTTAAATTATTTTAATATTCTAACTGAATTTGCATCAGCCTTCACTGGAGCATATAATTGTTACAGAACAATAATTAATAGTGAAAATGAGAATATTTATAAGAACTTACACAAAGATGAAGGGTCATTAGTAGATACACCAAATATAATAGCAATATGTGCTACTATTTATCCAGATATAATATTTGAACCAACAGTATTATATCCGTTTAAATATGTTGATAAATTTATTGAGAAAGTAAAGATTAGGGTCAATATACTTTGTGAAAAAAACAAAATTGTAAAAAATCCACTAAATGAAGATTATAGAGAATTGGTTTATGTTATAGTTACATCAATAATACCAGAAGAAGCTATAATCAGAAATTCCGATGAAATTAAAGTTGAGATTAATCAGCCAATTGAAAAAATGCCGCATCAATTTATTTCAATAGCTGTATGTAAAGCATTAAGGTATTTTGGGATCAATGCACAATATGTCAACTTCCATCACACGCTTACAGTAGTATTACTACCAAAAGACAATGAAGAAGATGAAGATAAGTTCTTAGATTGGAGTTGCTGTGCTAATGGTGGTACGATAGTTTATATGACTAAAGATGAGATTGATGAAGAATATGGGTTTCAGTCGCAGTTTGGAGGGTTTAGAGATTTTGATCTAGTACCTGTTAAACTAGAAAGTATATTTTCTGAAATGGAGGAAATACTTAAAACTGGACAGAATACCTGCAAACAGATTTTTTTTGATTGTTTCCCTTTAGTAATTTGGAGTTGTTTTGGTATTAAACCTGAAATGAGTACTAAATTATTTGTTGATACAATGTTGGAGGAAAAACTTGAAAAATATATTACGATAGGTTCTACTGCTAATGGTGGGTATAGTGAAGAGGAAACACGGCATTTACTTGATGTTATTGCTGCATTGAAATTATCTTTAAAAAATTATGATGAACAAGATGGGTTGATTTATTTACGATAGTTTAAACGTATCGTTCTATTGTAATAATTTACATGTATAAAAATTTTTTTTTTCTATAGTTACTATAAATTTATGTATTAAATTGCTAATTATCATGGTCATGGTAAAGTTCAATTACATTAAAGATTTTTAGTTTTCTCTACAATCTCAATTATACTTAGAAAATGAACTTTTGAACATGTGCATGACATGTAACTGGTCTTTATTATTAAAAGAATCATAAAGAAAAGGTAGTACACCCGTTTGATTATGGTTATAATTTCCATCATGCATTAAATTTCTCCTGCTGATCTAAATCAGTATGTATATTAACTCTTATTGACTACTTTTGATCTTTGATTAATGCTAATTTCCAAAACGTGGTATTTATCAATGGTACAGATTAACAATAATGAAGGCCGAAAAATTTATGAGAAAATCACATCAGCCTCACTCAAAAGCCCGAATTAAGAAGAGTTTCACAAGTTTTTAGAAAACATTTTCCAATATTTGATCATTACGACAAGGCTAAAATTAAGACCTAGCTTTAAAGAGAACTTTGACTTTAAGAATACTGCATTGGAGGAAATCGTGATTCTCACTGAGATATACAATACTTGTAGGTCCATCAATGATAATGAAAAGTTCATATATTTATAAAAATTTACACAGAAATGAGGGTCCATTAGATGATACACCATTTATCACAATATCATTTGCTAGGGTTTGCGCTAAATGTTTTGAAGATCCGACATGTTTATATCCTTTCAAATATTTTGATGAAGTTATTGAAACAGCCGAAACCCAAATTAATGAACAATGTCAAATAAATCAGATTGAAAAGAATCCAATGAATGCAAATTTAAGAGAAATGGTTTATTCTATAACAACATCTTCAATACCTAAAACTACTAGGTTCAGGTTTCAGGATGATCACTTGAGTTCTACTATACATCAATCAATTGACAAATTGACCGAACAAAATATTACAATAGTTGCATGTAAAGCTTTAAGGTATTTTGGCATTAATGCACAATTTGTTAACGTCTCCTGCCAGCTTCTCCCATTTTGTACAAAAATACTACTGCCAAAAGCTAGTGAGGAAGAAGATATATTTCTAGACTGGTAATATTATACTGGTAAAAGTATTAAATATGAAACTAAGGATGAAGTTGGAAGATTTCTACCCAGTGGAGAAGAAAACAAGTTTTTACCTGTTACATTAAGTGATATATTTCGTCCAAAATTCCAGAACAGAATTTAACATCATTTAGAGAATTTGATATTAATTGCCTCCCTACAATTGTTTGGAGTTGTTTTGGCGTTAAACCTGCAACAAGTACTGAATTGCAATGTTTGTGAATAGCGTTCTGCAAGAAACGTTTGGAAAGTATGTCGAAACAGCAGCTATTGCCAATGATGGATTTGATGAAAATGAAACTGAGCTTTTATACAATGTTTATGATGGGTTGATATTAACTTTGCAAACTTATAATGAAGAAGATGGGTCTGTTTATTTAAGGTAGATATAAGACGACGATCAGTACGACGATAAGGGAGAAAAAGAAGGTGAAATAAGCAATTTTTAAGTAAAGAGGTATAAATAAAAAGTAAGATAACAAGAAGGAAATTTTATGGTTAAAATATATAAATAAAAAGAAAGTAATATAAAGAAATAAATTAGGTAAAAATAATGAATGATATAAGAGGTAAATTTAAGTGAATTAAAGTGCCTCTTTTATAATTTTTTGTATTATAATATTCTATTGAGTTGGTGTAGTATTAATTCTTGTAAGTATAATGTGATTCTGTTATGATAAACTATTTATATTTTATAATACAGAGATTTAACAAGTTTAAGTACTCATTAATCTTGAAATAATCTAATTAAGCTTGTCATGGAATATTCTTAAATCTGATAATAATCATGAGTCAAAAAAGTTAGTGCTATGCCAGGAGCTGGATTTGTTTACCATAAAGCACTGGATGATTATTATTATAGAGCTTAACAGTTCAAACATAATTGCTAGTAGTTGTAGCGTTTTGTAAGATTATAATCGTATGCTCTTCTACCTTATTATGAGAATGAATAATAATAAGGTACATTTGATGTATGTTTGAGTTGGTTTGAACAATACATTACACTTTCAGCAGTATTGCTAGCAAAATATAAAGAAGATGAAGAAAATATGCTATTAAATTGGGGTGCTGCTAATGATTTTAGAGCAGTTTAATTTTATTACTAGAAGCCAATCTGTAAAAGACCAAATTGGTTGCATCCTCAGGTGATGATCATCACTAATTACCAGAGTCAAAGACCTGTTCCCTTTCAATAGCTTTGATAATATTATGGAAAGAGCTAGGTTTGATTCGTTTGAACAAGCGTTTGCTATTTGTTTCTCTTATGTGATGTGGGCTCAATTGTTTTGATATTAAACCTGAAATGAGCCCAGAATTATCTATTGATATAATGTTTGAAGGAAAACTTTTTCAAATTAGTCGCTATAGCTGCTGTTGGTGATGCTTTCACTGAAAGGAAAAAACAAGATTTTTTCGTTATTATCGAAACTTTTAAAGTCTCTTTATAAGAAGATATGATTGAAAAGGTGGCCTAGTTTATTTGCGTCAGGTACAACTTCTTAGTTATGATTTTCTAGTGCATGTATTACATAGTTTTATTCTACTTTATTCAGTATGAATATAGTAGGTATAACCAGTAAATCAAAAGTTTTTAATTTTCATAGTATTAATAATAATAATTGATCCAGTATATGAAGTTATCGATGATTATTACTTCAAATATATCATTTATAATGGCCGGGATGAGCGATACTATTGTTGAATCCTAGAACATGCTATGGCTAATATATATACATGTAGTATACATTTTAACAACAAGTAAATGGACATAACAATAGCATGTGCAATTGTACTTCTTAAATACATGCCAATGCTTCAAGATTTGTACCTGGTATGGATGGATTAGGATTCAATGATGTTACCAATCCCTCAACCACAATGGGCTGGATATAATCAACGAAATCCATTTCAAAATTATATTCCACAAGTGAAATATATATATCTATGCTTTACTTTCGCATTGTTCTACTCGCTATAATATGCGTGAGTCGTATTTCAGAGATTTTACCCTCCCTCTTTAAAGGTGACATACAATTGCATGCACATATAATGGCACTTTAATTAATTTTCAAGTTTCTAAGAGTCTAAATTTTAGACAACGAGTCAACCAATCTACAAATCAATAAGTTTTAAAAACAGAAAAAAAAAAAAAAAAGGTTTACTGAATAAATAAAAAACTACAAACCGTTGGACTAGATGAGTGAAAGTAAATCTTCATCACGACCTCTTAACAAATCATCAGCTTTATTATCCAAAATTCGAGCTTCACGATCCAACCGATCTGCATCATCAAGCAATCGGTAAGCGTCTTTCCTATCTGCACCACCTTTACCTTTCCCCTCTTTAAACTCTTTGTCGTCAGCTTGATTTAATAACTTTGTTGCTTCATTTCTCAAATCATTGGCACGTTTTCTCTTATTTTGAGCATTCTTTCGTAATTTTTCCAGTTTTTTCTTGATATATTCACGATCTGATTCATCATGACCATTTGAATCAGTATGGCTTGGTTTTGGAGAATCACTAGCAATTGAAGGAGATAGCGTTTCACCGCTATGATGTGGTGGTCGAATTATAACTGGATCAGGAGCAGTTATTGGAGGTGGAGGTGAGATAGGTGGGATCCCTCCTGGGCCAGGATGTGGTAGGGATGGTGCTGAGCCATTTGCATTGGGTGGTAATGCAATCTTGGTGACAAATCCAGGTGGTGTTTTACCTTTTGGAATTTGACCTGGTATTTCACCGTTGCTTCCAGGAGGTAGTGAACCTGGTCCAGAACCTGGTGGTTGGCCCCTAGAACCTGGAGGTAGTGAACCTGGTCCGGAACCTGGTGGTTGGCCATTAGAACCTGGAGGTAGTGAACCTGGCCCGGAACCTGGAGGTTGACCATTAGAACCTTGGATTTGACCTGGTGGCTGTCCATTACTACCAGGTGGTAAAGATCCAGGAATTTGACCTAGTGGTTGTCTATTAGAACCTGGCGGGTTCTTTGGTGGTAACATACCTGTTGCTGGAGGTCCTCCAACATTTGGTGGTTGAGGTTGAGGGATTTGGCCTGGAGGTTGGCCATTTGAACCTGGAATTGGAACTTTTGGAGGTAAAGCACCAGTACCTGGAGGCCCTTCAACATTTGGTGGTTGAGGTTGAGGGATTTGGCCTGGAGGTTGGCCATTTGAACCTGGAATTGGAACTTTTGGAGGTAAAGCACCAGTACCTGGAGGCCCTTCAACATTTGGTGGTTGAGGTTGAGGGATTTGGCCTGGAGGTTGGCCATTTGAACCTGGAATTGGAACTTTTGGAGGTAGAGCACCAGTACCTGGAAGCCCTTCAACATTTGGTGGTTGAGGTTGAGGGATTTGACCTGGAGGTTGGCCATTTGAACCTGGAATTGGAACTTTTGGAGGTAGAGCACCAGTACCTGGAAGCCCTTCAACATTTGGTGGTTGAGGTTGAGGGATTTGACCTGGAGGTTGGCCATTTGAACCTGGAATTGGAACTTTTGGAGGTAGAGCACCAGTACCTGGAGGTCCTTCAACATTTGGTGGTTGAGGTTGAGGGATTTGGCCTGGAGGTTGACCATTGGAACCCGGTGGTAAGTTACCTGGGTTATTTTGGGGAATTTGGCCTGGTGGTTGACCATTAAAACCAGCAACTGGAACAATTGGAGGTAGAGTATCAGTACCTGGAGGTTTAATGTTGCCACCAGGTGGACCCGTTGGTGGAAGAGTACCCGTACCTGGAGATTCAATTGCTTCAACATGAACTTTTGAGCCTATACCAGAGGTTTTTGGTTGACCATTGGAACTAGGAGGATTATTTGGAGGTTGTGTGCCCACACCTGGAGATCCAATGTTACCACCAGGTGAAATTTGCGGTGGTGGTTGAGTACCAATACCAGTGCTTCCTAATGGTGAAGGATTTGGAGGTAGTGAAGGGTTAGCGCCGGGCGGTTGATTATTGCTACCAGGTTGATTGACTGGTGGTAGGGTACCAGATCCTGGTGGTTCTGTTGATCCACTTGGGATAGAGCCCGGAGGTTGTCCATTGGAACCTGGGGGTAGCGCATGACCTGGGATAGATCCTGGAGGTTTTTCATTAGATCCTGGAGGTAGCGAACCAGGTCCAGAGCCTGGAGGTTGTCCATTACTACCTGGTAGATTTTCAGGAGGTAGAATACCACTACCTGGTAGTTTGGTACTACCATTTGGTCCTGAACTAGGTGGTTGGCCGTTGCTACCTGGAGGATTTTTAGGTGGTGGCATTGATCCAGTGCCTGGTGGTTCAATATCTCGTTTATTGAATTGTGAGCTTCGTCGAATTTGGTTAGTAGTGTATGTACCTTGCTTAACCTTGATATTATCATTATTAGCTTCATCAATTGGTCCACTATCTTTACCATCTTTATCGTTCTTGCCTCCCTTTGACTTATCTTTATCCTTATCATCTTTTTTATGGTCATCTTTCCCACCTCCTTTTCCCTTATCTTTCCCATCTTTCCCATCACCTTTTCCATTTCCTTTACCCCTACCCTCATCTTTACCACCTTTACCCTTCCCTTTCCCATCTTTCCCACATCTTCCATTGTCATTCTTATCACCTCTATCTTTTGGATAACTATCATCAGGATCATCATCATCACCAATTGGCCGGTTTGGAACTTTCATCCCACAAATTTCCAAAGGTTTTTTCAATCCTCTACCATAAATGAACCATACATCATCATCACTGCATTTCAAACATGCATCAACAGTTGTTCTAAACCCAGAATTTGAATCACACAAACAATCTTTATTAACTCCTCGATTCTTTGGATGACTATCATCTTTATTAGTCTTGCATTTATCGTATTCAGCTAATGCCCATCCACATTGCATATGACATTGCCATGGTGCATCTCTTAGACTGGCAGCTGTGATTGTACTTGCACAGACGGCCAATCCTACTATAACTGAAAATTTCATTCTTTAATATTCCCTACTATATCAGAAAATTAATTCAATTGATTTTAAATTTTGTGCTTGAATGTATTGAAGTATCTAGATTTTGTAAGGTAAAATGTTAAAAGGAAGAAATTATAAATTATAGAACAAATTTTTATCATTGAATATTATTATTAAATTGTTTATCATTATATTACTATTAACTAAAGTCTTTTAACAATGTATAAACAATGAATCTTTTAAATTGTTATTATAATTTGAAATTTTAAAATTTGTTGATGTTTTTTTCGTTGCGGGGCAATTTAATTTCGCATATAAGGTGGATTTTTTTTTCTTACCGCGTTTAATAGTATATTTTGAATTTAAAATTGTACAGCTTGATTAGTATAATTAAGTCATCATCGTTGAAAAATCGCTTATTTAAAATAACTTGCGTGATGTATTCTATCGCTGCAATTAGTAGGTCCAGGTAATGATTATTTGAAGTATATTATATGGGTAGCTATAGCTATAGATTTTCTGACAGGGTGTTGTAGGCTGTTTTGAGAAAAAAGCCGTGAACCGCGTCGACGCGCTTAGTGATATTTATTAATCACTAATCAAATCAATTTCTTTCTATGCTAAAGAATCCCTTTTGTGGTAGTTATATACATAACTAAGAGTTGAATCTGTATTCGAACAAATTAATCCAGACTTAAATTATTTGTACATTCAATTCATCATGCATGGTGCACGAGGTTCCAAAATTATTGAGAAATGGACGGTACCTAAGCTGGTGCACTCGACTTACCGGCAAAGCCCTAAGAAGCCAATCATTATTTTATGTCAAGCTTGTTAAAATTTAACTATTATATATACGTCTGTAGCAACCTCAAAGTTCTAAAATTCTGTACCTTGATTATCACTTTACTTTATTTCCTGTGCATGCCCATTTTTGTGCACATTATAAGTTTACTACCATCTTGAAAATCTGCATGATAATGCAAATTCAAAATATATTTCTACAAATATTCTATTAACAATAAATTTTTTTATTAAAACAAACATTATTCATATTAAATTATCCAATTTTTATATTTAAACTCAAAAATTCTTAGAATCATTATATATAAGTGATCCAAGCCTAAGTAGTGACTCGACATATATAAATGGAGTACTAGCAATTATAACTAAGCCGTACTCTTTTCTAGGCTACCCAAGTTACCATATATCTATACATGATATATATAAGACAGAACCCTCTCCCAATTTCGAAATACCGACTTCAATTCAAGCACTGAAATTTTGTTTTTTTTCCTAAATCCCAAATAATAATCTTGTTTGGAAGCAAAAAAAGACAAAAAATTCTTCAACGCTTTTGACTTTCATAGTTGAGGTAAATCTGCTTGAATCTCAACCTCAAGAACCGCGCGCTCGGATCATTCTAAAAAGCCGACTAACACCAGCTTGAGAAAATAAAAAAAAAACACACCAATATTTTTTTTTTCTATTACCGATCGATCTACCAGCTCTGTAGCCCCCCACAAAGCAAGTCACAAGCAGTCAGAAACAGTCACCACTACTACTCACCAACCGATTTTCTTCTCCTCTAATACTTATATGATAATCTTTCATGCCTTTTCATACCATCAAACCACTTATCAGCAAACCTACTCCATTATTAAGAACAGCATCTAGAATCAAAATGTCATACCAAGGCCCAATTACCACTAAATATGGTCCAGAAACACGAAGTTATTTCACCGGATCGTTTTTAAATAGATTAAGTTTTTTAAGAGATGATTATACTTTTATTAATCAAGCATTAAAGAATCCAACTACAAGATTTTTACCATTAAATAATTTATGTCCATTATTAGATGAAAATAAAAAACTACAATATCTAAGTTATAAAGATTTAGAATCAGTTATTGGGAATAACTATGAGTTAAGTGAATCAAAACAAATTGAACAATGGGATAGTGATAAAAAATATGATCAAGCTTTGACAGTTTTCTTAGGATTAGATGAAAATGATCTGGATAATACATTAAGTTATAAAGATAAATATCATGGTAGAGCGTATTTTGCAGTTGATGTTACACCAATAGAAAATAGTCCAATTAAAAATGAATTGGAAAACATTATTGAAAATAGTCCAGGGAAATATGTTGAAGTTAGAGCTAATGGGGTAATTTTTAGTGATAAAGATAGTCCACTATTCGCACAAGCAAGACAATATATTGATTGGAATAATCGAAATAAATTTTGTGGTGGATGTGGGAATAAATTAATGGCAGTTAATGCAGGTTGTAAAGTATTATGTCCGTCAACTGATAAAGGAGTTAAATTAGCAAATTGTGAAACTAGAGGTAGAGTTAGCAATTTAAGTTTCCCTAGAACTGATTGTGTTGTTATTGTTGCAGTCGTTGATTGGGAAGGTAAAAGATTATTATTAGGTAGAAATAAACGATATCCTGGTAATATGTATTCATGTTTAGCAGGATTTTTAGAACCTGCTGAATCCCTTGAAGAATGTGTTAGAAGAGAAGTATGGGAAGAATCAGGAGTTCAAGTTGGTAGAGTTGTTATGCATTCAACTCAATCATGGCCTTATCCATCAAATATTATGTGCGGATGTATTGCTGAATGTTTAGATAATAGTGAAAAATCCCATGAAATCCATCTAGAACATGATCCTGAATTGGCTGATGCACAATGGTTTACATTTGATCAGGTTCGTCAAGCTTTGAAAAATGAAATTCCTGAAGTCATGTTTTTACCACCAAAACAAGCTATTGCTCATACTTTGATTAGTGCTGTTGTAAATGGTGATGCAATTGCAAAAATGTAAAATTATTTATTAACAAAATATTTCTTCTTTTTTTTTTTATTATAAATTTACATTCTTCAAATCATTGAATTATTAGATTATATTAGTGGTATGTGAAAATATAGGTTAGTATACAATAAATAAGTTAGTAGATTTTTCAAAATCAACGCCTGAGTAGAATTTAGGTATTATTGTTATAAAAAATAATACATTGGTGAACAAACTGATAATAAAATTACAGTTAATTGACTTCCATGGAAATGATGATATACCATATACTCAGCCCACCAATTAAACATTGCCAATAAACTAACAATGCAACATAATATAGCAAAATATAATTTGCCAACAATGGTTTGACTTCTAACAGTACTACTTAACAGAAAGTAAAATAATAAACTAATCCATATTGATCTTGTTAAATCATATTTGTGATAATTTGAACTTAATGTTACCAATGTGGTTAAACTTTTGATAATTGTGATTGGAACTAATGCCGTAGTTGCTAAAAACTCTAATGCACCAACTTTAATTAAAAACCCCATTATATATATATATATATATTTATATTTAATTGAATGAATATGTACAAGCTTTTTCTTGTAGTTGTATTTTTAGTTAGTCGAGATGTTGTTGTTGTATCACTGTATATGATGTGACAGTGCTATGCAAGAAGTGATGATGATATGCGGTAATGTTAATCCGATCGCTTAATAAACAAAAAGTTTTTTTTTTTCAATTATCCGTGGTTAGAGTAAACGTATAAGTGGTTTCATTCAACAAAAATGAGGATTCTTGATCGTATATATATATATTCCAAATCAAACAACAAAATTTTCGTCACAGGGATTTTTTTTAAAGTTGCAGGGAAGAAACTTAAAAAAATTCGTCCATCAATTGCCAGTCTATTTATTGCTTCTTCGAAAAAAATCTATTTTTTCCACAATGTAATAATTAATTACGAACAAGAACGATAAAAAGAAAGGGCATCATACTTTTACAGCATTAAGGTACGTTTAAGCCGTGATAATGTAGAAAGCATTTTGGCTTGTGAAAATCATTTACTACGTCTGGAAATTTTTAAATTTGCTGCAGACCTGCCTGGATGGTGGTACTGATCATAATTACAAGCTAGTGTAAGAATGGTGGAAAATTCCCAGGTCTCAAATCTCTCCTACGAGTGAAATTCTTGTCTTCGATTGCTAAGCTCTTATCACGGCTTAAGTGAGCCCAGGTCTTAGATTCTAGACTCCTTTAAGCAGTTTCTAGCGCCACTATGGCAACATCTTCGATGAGCTTTTTGATATGATCATATCGATGGCTGGTGATGATGCATCACTTTCTAAGATCTAACTGAATTAGTCTCGTTTCGTACCGATGATGATAACAACAAACAAGTCTAACAACCTTCTTGTACATTATGAAATTTTGGTATCAAATTTATAAATTTTTTAACACTGGTCTATGCATGGTAACGATAATGGGACTGATATGAAAAAAAAAGACCCCTTACAAAGACAATGTTTTACCATAAACCTGGTAATTTCAACTACACCGTTAGGTGCTTTATTATTAATTTGATTAATTGTGAGTTCAAGGGTATAAACTTTTTCAATCTATACTGTTAACAATGAAATTTTAGAACCCTTGAGATTATTTGATAGGATGATGTGATGGATGTGTGAATACCGGAAGCAGATCCGTTGATTAAGTATGTGAGGCTGGAAGTATGCTTATAAATATTCAATTTAACAAAGCTACATGTATTTTTGAAAAACTCGGGCAGGAATATCACAACTTAAGATGTACACCTATCAAGTGCAGCATATGTGCTAGTAATGTTTCTAGATTGACTGGATTACATATAAAGTTCGTGAGAAGCTAGTTCACTATATATATTTGCGGCTCTGATGTATACAAGGAATTTGCAATTTAGTAGGGTTATCATCAATTCTGAATAGAATATTGATTTACTAACGACTATAAGTATAACTGTATTCAGAATTTATCAGAATTTAATTTATAAATAATGCTACTTCTCAGCAAAGTTTTTTATATCATTTGGTACAACCCATCAGCATTAATTAATTGATGTTCGTATTTTTACTGTAATATGACTATAGCCCAAAGCTCTCAGAGCACCACTATATATATATATATACTGTCTGCCAAAATACTTCATCCGAATGCATCAGTAGGCTCGACTGTGTCAACATCGGAAAGTTATATATGAATTCTTAATAGCTGAAGTGTATTTTCTATGGATAGATGTACAAACACCTTAGAAATACCAATGAATACCAATGGAAGGTTCAATGAATATTAGATCAATTATACATCGTGGCATAGAATCAAGGTAACTTTGAAAAAAAATCAAATTGTCCATAGTAAAGAGCCATCAACCCAAAGTATTCAGCATGCAACTGTATTACTAAATACTTTCAATTCTCTAGAGTTGTCAAATACATGTACAAGTGCACTATGGGTATCTCAAGCTACCACCTGTGCACTTCTATTCATAGTTTAACCGGTCATGCATAGATTGCAGTGAATCATCTATAGATACCCACTCTGATGCTAAAAATACCATCATCATCCAGCCTAAACTCGAGAGTGGCTTTTATATTCTATCTTTTCCATCATAGTGGCTGGTAAACTCCAGAGCTATCACTAATTGACATCATATTTTAAAAAACTTGGTGGATTAGTTATTGATATCGGATAATCTCCTGGCCGGAAGCAAAATGGCCGAATCTTTTTATCATCATCATGGTACCTTAAGCACCACTAAAAGGTTTAAAGTTTTAAGCTGCTATGTGTGGATCATTATGATGTAAACAAATTTTTACTGCACCATCCGATGATGATATGGTTACCACTAGAACTACCACTACATCCATATACAGTAGCTTGAAGTGAGATTAAACACTCACAGTTATTGATAGCAGTGTAGTAGAGAAAAAGTGGTAAAGTCCAAAGCTTGTAGCAACAAAATAACACACGTCCAAGTTGCGAAGAATATAAATATACACATGCCAAGTTTGTATTGTTGCAGAGGTATCGTGTGAGTGTAGATATTTATATATATTGGACATGAAGAGAATCGCAGTCTGACTAGATAGAGGATAAAATATTCACCACAATAGCCTTAGAGTCTTCACCTAGAAATTCACTCGGTTTATAAATTCAGGTAATTATTAATGCATAGAAGTAAATTAGTTACGGGAACTGATCGAAAGTATATTCATGATGCACACCAAGAGCTAATCGCATGTATATTGAAAATTGCATCCGGTTTGATAGCTCGAGTCTACTACCTATTATATATTAAAAATTAGATGTTATAAGCAAAGCTACAGCAGCAAATTGTTATGATTATAAAGCTCAGCAAACTATTCTTGAACATGAGTTACACAATTTAACGCATACAACGTATTAAGAAAAAAAAAAAAATTCTAATAAATTAAAGATAATCCAAATAAATATATACAGCACAATAACACTAATCATCTTTATTGGTTTCTTTACTTGGTTCAAGCCGCTTTGGTTCGAATCGTTCTTTGAACAAAACCCACATAATTCTTAACCTTGTTTGAATATAATACCAAGGAAACAAAAAGATGACCTCCATCCAAGTGAAATAAGCACTTGGTTCAGTGATAGAATAAATAGTATCAATTTCTTTTTGAGTAATCCCACTTATTAAATTTGAATAAATATCAGGATTATCAGTAATAATACCATCTAAATTCAATGTCATTGCCCATTGCATAGTTTCAACACTATTAATAGTCCAAGAATATACCAATTTTTTCTTTGATTTAGCTTTATTAATCAATGCTACTCCACCAGGAATTTTAAATGCTAAATGATGCATTGAAATTCCAATACATTGTGGATGACTTAAAAATTTATTTGCCAAACTTCTACTAATTCCAATAAAAATAACTGGAATTTCAGGTACAAAAGTTTCACAATATTTCAAAACATCATCTCTCCAAATTCCAAATACCATTTTAGTTTGCCAAAATTCCATATTTGGTTCAACTTTTTTCAAAATTTCAACAACTTTTGGTATAACCCATGGTTCATTATTTCTTTTAACATCTAGCATTAAACTAACATTTTTAAATTTTGGATCATTCAAAAATAATTCACAAATTTCTTCCAAAGTTGGCATTTTTTCATGAGGCTTTTGTAATGTTTTTAAATTTTCTAATCCATTGTAATAATTAGTATTTGATACTAGCCATGGCTTACCAAAACATCTTAATGTACTTGGATCATGACAGATTACTACTACTCCATCTTTACTAACTTGAATATCAGTTTCAATAATATTGGCGCCTGCTTCAATAGCTCCTTTCATTGCTGCAATAGTATTTTCAGGATATGATGATTTAAAACCTCGATGTCCAGCACATAATGGTCTATAGGATTCTAGTTGTGCAAAACTAGATAATGACGTTGGATCGATCATTAACGGTGAGGAGGCTTAAACACTTATTAGTATATTATACTTTTTCTTCCACTAAAACTTGTAGTAGAAAATTGGGGGGTATTATGGTATCAAAACATACTCATTTTTATTTGAAATGTGTGATGTTGTGTTGTTATGAATATCGTCTATAAGTTAGTAAAGTGGTGTGTACATATATATGAGGAAAGAACAAAAAAAAATGTTTGAAAAATCGTTTGATATTTATATAATTTTAAAAAAAGATTAAAAAATTTGTTTAAATCATTTATGATTAAGATTCTATGCAAAAAAAAAAAAAAAAAAAAAAAAAAAAGGAAGAAGGTAAAACCGCATTTAAGGATTCCAGAAGCTTAACTCCATGTGCATATACTCTTTTATTACGCGTGGGGCTTGAAATTTTGGCCAATGTGGCTGGTACTCTAATGAAATGAGCACGCTGCTCAATCAATCATACATCCTGTTGGTAGTACTAAAACCGTTGCTATTTTTTCTCTTCGTTCCTACAGCCTGCATACAAATAAACCCTTCGGAAGACCTGGAAAAAAAGATAAAGATGATGTATTGATTCTAGGATGATAGATCGGCTATGTAACTGAAATAGGCAATGTTAAACCATTCTTTTCAAGCTTCACGTTACCTTAATTAACACCGTTGCCACCGTGGCCATGCGGTGTTTGTTTTTTTTTTTTTTTAAACCCATCGTCCTCTATATTTTTTTAAGTCCTTCTTCAAATTTCAATACGCCGATGTTGGCATCTGGGCCCCCTTAATCCCCAGAGTTTCTAAAAGGTTGGCTATTTGACCCATGCATCCAATCGCCATGCATTGTTATTGTTATTGTCATATTTACTAAGGAATAAGTTATATTATTGATTAATTTGATGGACTAAATAGATTGGTTTGAAATGATTGCACATGTTATTCATTCATGAAGTGTCTTTAACGTTCCAGATCTTCAATCCAGATTGATAGCTATATATAGTCCAGAATTGGAAGATAAAATCGCAAACTTTAATCAGGAATCCGGTTATTACCACCTAACTACCATGATTATACCTAATCAGAATTTATATATCATAATTTGATATAATATTGTATGTTTGTAGATGCATGGATACACTGCACCTCATCAAAAGCAACTCCTCGACTCACTATATATATTATAGTATCCCATCCATGCATCCAACCTTGCAAGGATCCCATTCATCCAACCAAATATATGTATATATATGAAGTGGGATGTTAAAAAATGTTCACAGCTATATGTTCATTATAAGGATGGATTCTTCGGTATACATCAGATCACCTATTGAATCTATAACCCCGCGGTTGGATCGAATCATGATGATCACAATTCATTATTATTGGTACAGCCGTATTAACAAGCTCTATTAATACAATTGATTGCAATGGGGACCAAAATACTCCTCTTAACCGCAGCTTGTGCGGCGGCGGGGGCCATTACCAGAAAAGTTTTAAGCGGGTGTAATGTAAGAGCTGAACCAACGGATCCCGTTTGTGACAGTATAGCGAGAACGGGATGACTTGATTGGTGATGGAGATTTCGTGTTTGTTTCTCCGTACTTTTTTACCGTAGCTGTAAATAATCTGAAAACAATAATAAAACTTGTCTAGATCGATTGAATTTAAATACGATGAGTTTGAAGAACAAAGAAACGAGGTTTATATATAAGTTACCATTTGTAATAACAAAGTTAGAGCTTAGAGATAAGGATCTGTTTTAATCAATTGAGTTAAAAAAAAAGTAAAGATATAATTATACTAGCACAGTATACGTTAGCACAGTATACGTTAGCTTAGTATACGTTAGCATTATACATTATAATGAACTATAGTTACAACCATTTCAACTCAACTTTGAAATTTTATCCAAAAGGTCCCAGAAACTACCAAGCAAAGAAAGCACTTGTATGTTATAATCATAGCGAGTATCCATGGCTGCAGCCGATCCTATCAAACTCCATAGAATAATTTCATAGTTAATCTTTTTGCTTTGCTGAGATTAGAACTTTAGAATTGAATACAAAATCGGATGTGTCTTGAGTAGTTATCAAAAACTCACACTACATATATTTCAAACTAGCACGTACATGTACGATCTATAATGATGTTGTACCCATTTGATATCACTTGAACTATACTGTGAGAGCTTATACATCTATTGCTAAATGTATCTTACAAATAGCCAAAATATTAGAATTATGACAGGTAGGATAGGATGACATGTCGTTTAATACCACACTACCCCTGAATTTTGATTTTATGCGGCTCATCCAATGCCAAGTGCTAGCCATAAATTTTCTGCAATATTACCTAAAGTGATCTTTTATATTCAATAATCAATTCCTAGTAGTATGCACTTGAAAAAAAAAAAAAAAAAAAAAAAAAAAAAAAAAAAAAAAACCAAACAATAAAAGCCTACGAGAATGGCAAAACCAAGTTATCACCAACAGTCTCCATCTCGTCATCTTCAACATCTCCATACTCATCTCCCAAAACTCCAGGGCACCAACAATGAATTTGACCATTCAAATCCCCAGAATAATATTCCAAAGTACCATTTTTTCTAGCAACAACACAAGCATTCCTAGACTTATTTAGTCCATTATTACCTCTAGCATTTAATCTTTTTACCATTTTACCATCAACACTATTGAACATAATAATTTCACCACTATCTGATGGGAAAAACACATAAGGGGGTTTCTTTAAATCGTCAATTGGTGATAAACATGGATTTAAAGTTTGAATATGCCGATTTCTAATTAATGGACCAAAATTTACCAACATATTTTTACCACCAACTGGACTTAAACTCCATAACCTCATTTTTTCATCATTACCAGAACTTAACAAATAATCCCCACTTTCAAACCAACATAACCCATTAACTGATGTTCTATGAGCTCGCCTTTGACCTATTGGGGTTCTTGAAGGAGTATCATTAATTTGCTGCATATCTAATGAAGTCAAACAAGCATTACTTCGTCTGATATCCCAAATCCTTACTGTCCCATCAGCACCAGCACTTGCTAATATATTTTCTCGAGTTGGACTCCATTTGACACTCAAAATTTTATCTGAATGTCCTGTTAATGTATGTGATGCACTTGTAGTTCTAAGATCCAATAACCTTAATAATGGATGATCTGTAGCAGTTGCAACTAACGCATGATGAATTGATAAATCGATAGAATAAACTCTATAATTCATTGGGAATGAATATGCTAATTCTAATTCATTTGCATCCCATACTTTAATAGTTTTATCAAAACTTGAAGATACAAATAATCCATTATCTTGAGGCCACCATTCTATAGCTGATACACCAAACTCGTGACCCGTTTTCCTAGGTATATTCGCAATTTCTTGGATTTTGTGGTCTCTTGTTTTTGGATCTAGTTTATGTGATTCTAAATCCCATAGTCTTATAGATGAATCGCCACCACCAGAAAGTAAGTATCGAGATGTTTCTTCAATTGATAGTGCGTTCACAGCTCCAACATGATAAACAGGGAACTCTGGGGTTATCCGTTGTGATATTGATAGGTAAAGTTCATCGATTAACTCATCTTTGTTTTTTATCATTCTATTGAGTTTTAAAGGTGGATAGTTGTTTGTGATAATAGTGGTGGATAAAAAACAAAAAAAAAAAAAAAAAAAAAAAAGAACGTTGCTGGAGGTTGTACGCGGAAATGCGCGTGTGATTTTCCCACCCCCCAACTACTACTCGAGTATCCTTGATTCCCGCATACAAGTGATTCATCTCCCTGACTTAAAGCACTTTACCTATAGTAATTTCTTTTCTACCTGGTATCTACAAATGTCTACAATACAATTGTAATTGCACGAAAGAAGCCAGTTCAGTGACTTAATCACAATCCTGCTGCAGCACAACATGAGCCAGAAAATATACAGCATTGATCTAGTTTTACAGTTAGCTCAGGTTTTAACTATAGTTGAAAATGACAACTTAAATATTTGAGCATAGAAAAGTTCATTGAATCACTACTTGAAGTACTAAAGAACACTCATAATCTTAGTATCTCAATTAGATGGAATTTCCAATAATAATTTACCAACAGTTGTACCAGATTCTAATTTACTCATTGCAGCAGTGAAATCTTTTAATGGGAAAACTTCACTAATTCTAATTTTAATAATTCCTTCTTTAACATATTTAAAATAAGTTTGAACGATATTTTCCCAATCATCTCTTTCGATAATATAATTCATTAAAGTTGGTCTAACAACAGTCAAATTTTTTGGTGCAAAAGTTAATAATGAAACTGGTGGAACAGGACCTGATGCATTACCAAAAGAAACAATAACCCCGTTTACTGATACAGACTTCATTGAAACATCCCAAGTAGTTTTACCAACACTATCATAACTAACTTTTACCCCTTTATTATTAGTAAATTCATTGACTTTTTCAACAACATCGTCTGTTTTATAATTAACAACTTCGTCACAGCCTGCTTCTCTTGCAATTTTACATTTTTCTTCAGTACTACAAGTACCAATAACATAAGCACCAAAATGTTTGGCTAATTGAACAACAATTGCACCTGTACCACCTGCAGCAGCATGAACCAATACTTTATCACCTTTTTGAATTTTATATGCTCTGGTAGTTAAAGTTAATGCAGTCATACCTTGTAGCATCCCAGCACTAATTTCTTTTTCATTAGAATTTTCTGGTAATTTTGCAACATTTTCATCTTCTTCTAATGCAATATATTGAACAAACGCACCACCTTTAATAAATCCAACATGATCACCAACTGAAAATTTTGTTACTTTTGAACCAATTTTAACAATTTCACCGGTACCTTCACGACCATGAGTTAATGGTAACGGAGCAGGATATAATCCTTTTCTAAAATAACTTTCAATAAAATTGACCCCAGAATAATGATTCTTAACTAAAACTTGAGTGTCTGTGATTGATGGTACTGGAATATCTTCATATTTTGTAACATCTAAATTATCACTGGTTTCGTGGATTCGGATTGCCTTTTGAGTTTCTGGAATTGACATGTTTTTTTGGTATTAATTATTTTTGTTCTTGTTTGTTGTAGTGTCAGGGTACTTGGAGGATTTGTACGCCTATTTATATTTTTGTAGTGAAATTATACCAGTAGGTTTTGTTATTTGGTGATTGCGATGTGATGATGCGTCTTGCAATATTATTACAAATCATTGGGGGGTAATATACGAGGCGCGGGCGAATTAGCAGTGTTTGAAACAGAGCCCTCCCCCACCAAGCTGGAGCTGATCGGGTAATGCTACTAATAAGTTTGTTAAAAAAATACGACCATCATTGTTGATTTTGTCCAATCATTAAGGTTTACTACCATAATCGATACCATGGATGCAAGTTTATTAAAAAGATTGATAAAAGTAGTGCTTAATCACAAATATATCAATTGTTATCAATGTTGAAATTACATCAAAATATTTGATCGATTTTGATGGAATTACAGTAAGTGTGTATTAATCAATTGCCAGGTACCATAATATCTCCGATCCGAAACCTGAAACTTTTCGATCCGAAAAAACCATGCATCGAATAGAATTATTATAAAACATCAGTACTACAAACTATCTACAATTAATTGTAATAACTATTAAAGAAAAATAAATAAACGATAGTAGCATTAATGAATAAATAAAAGCTGAAAAAAAAAGTCAACTTGTAAAAAAGATAATTTATAATGTAATTTTAACGGCTCCAATTGTATTTGACACTCCTAAAGTTGAAGGAACTTCAAATGATCCATCTTCAACTAAATTCATAATCCAACCACTAACATCATAATCACTAATCATTCCGATTTGAGAAGTAGCACCATTTAAATAACTTTCAGCACACATTAAAGCAATATCTTCATCACATCCTTGATTCATTTTTTTAAAAAATTGTTCTATAGTTGCTAATTTGGCTTGAGTGATTGAAGTATTTAATAAATTATTATCTTGTAATTTAGTATATAATTTATTATAATAATCATCAAATTTTTCACTAAAAGCTTGAATCTTCGGATGGTTTAAAGTTAATTCCGACCGTCTTTGTTGTGAATGTTGAAATGGATCATAATTGTTATCACCTGGTGCTCTAGTTATTGGTGGAGGTGAAAAATTTGATGATACTTTTTGGGCTACTTCTGCTGTGTATTTTGTCTTTGGAGGGATAGCTGCTTGGCCAGGTTTTGGAGGTGATGGTGGCATTGCAGTTACAGGACTCATGTTGACTGACGTGGTAGTTATTGGAATACTTGGTATTTGTGTAACTTGGGGTCGATGAACTGTTGAAGGATGTGGCGGTGGTAGTGCTGCTGCTGCTGCTGTTGATGCAGGTATACTCATATTATCATGGGCCGTGTTAGTTGGTGGTGATGGAATAGATATAGGTGATGGAGCAGAGTTTTCTTCTACTTTTGTAGGTTGATGCATCGTTTTTGTTGGTCTTTCGCCCTCTGTCATTTTTCTATGCTATAGTATCTAATTTTTAAAATTTTCTTGAAGTGGATGTTGTAAAGAAAAGTTGTAAACAAAGAAGAAGGTATAGACGCGATTTTTATATAAAAATAATTCATCTTTATGAATAGAATGTGGCGTTTCGAAATTCAAACTTAAAACATTGCCACCCCGCGAAGATCCTCATTCATTGCAAACGATCTATAGAAACACTTCTGAGAATTTTTCAAGGTTTATTAAGAACCGATCGGTTTATTTTGAATCATCATAAGCTGGAAATGGCTGTGGACTTTTTGGTCATCGATGATGTAGATATCACTCAATCCTTTGATCCACTGATAATAATTTTTCAAAACACGAGCTTATCGATGCCTACTACATATCCAGTACCAGTGGTAGTAGTCTACCTAGGATCATTGAATTTCAAGTGTCTTTAAAATTAAAAAAAAAAAAAAAATACTAAGAAACAATTGCTTTATCTTATCACAATGAGATGTTGCACTGATAAGTTCTGTAAATGTATCATCAGGAAAAGTTCAATTCCATGAATATTCTCAATCATCATGATCCAATACCTATTGCACTTTTAAGCATGTTTTTGATTACATAAGCGCACTTGGAAATTACTGTATCCGGATTTTGAAATTTTAAAGCTTTGGGTCTGGGGTCTGCGACATATTTGCAGGTTGCTGTGGTGAGCGTGTGCCACAATTCACGTGCTTGGGTTTTCCTAATTAATAAACAAATTGCCAGTATTATTCTCAAGAATGAAATCTATTTACAATGAAATGGTGAGAGGCATCATCATCATCGTATTATTAAAGAACAGCCTGATGATTTGAGTCATTACCAATATTGAATGATTTGAGATATCATTGCTGATCATAAATAATACACCAGGTGCCAAATAATATATATCCTGTACATGTATGCATACATTATCCTGTAAAAATGAATGCTCTGCGGACTTTGTTCTTTAAATTGTAAAGTTCTATAAATATATATATATATATGTCGACCTGGCTGGTATCATAAAATGTTAAAGTAGTTTCTGCTAAACTCACTTCAAGTAAATAAAAATCAAATAAGCACTTTTATATGGATCAATCTTTTGACACATTAGAAACGTCTTTGCCATGGCATGCAAAAGATTAATTTAAATTGTTAGATCTGGATCAATTTGATCCTAACTAATACTAATACCTGAAAAAATTAAAAAAAAACAAATCTATATATTTAATCATGTAACATATGAATCTATAGTGTAATTATATACAATAATTGGCACACTTTCATGTTATTGAGAAGATTAAAAGAAAAGAAAAAAAAAATTGAGCTTTTCATGAAATACTAATTTTATACGTTTGTATAAACAAATTGTTATTAGGAACTAAATAATAAATAATATAAAAAGAACAAATAAATAATAATATCAATTCATTAACATTGTTGAGTCATATGATTCAACCAATAGAACTAAATATTCATACTACCCTTATTGTGGTAGCTATAATGCATGAGATTAACCCAGAATCTCTAATAATATAGTATAATTGCATAATTGCGAATGCAAAGTCATCAAAATCGTAATAAATAAACTCTCTAATAGAGGTGTAAAGAAAAAGGTTAGTAAGCTTCAACAAAATTAACATTTGAGTTTGTTAAATCCAATTTATAAGGAGAACATCTTAATATCCCACCATTAAAAGTTTGCTCGAAATAAGCAACATTGAAAATTTTTTTTTCAATAAAAATATCAATCCAACTTTTAACATCTTCAATATTAAATTTATTATTTAATAATAATAAAGCAGGTTGGATATATGCTTGAGTATCCATCATTGCATTTCCTCTACTAAACCCTTGTAATCTTCTATTTAAATAATATTCAATTGAATCAACTTTTAAAAACACAACATCACTTAATATTAAATCTGAATATCTATTTGATATAGTTGATTTTAATGTTGAAATAATGTTTTGAAAATTTTCTAAAAATGGTTCTTCAACTGTACTATAATTAACTTCTTTAATTGTACCACCATTTTCATTATTATTGTTGTTACAACTTCTTGAATAATTCTGTCGATTATAAGTGATAAACTTTTTCGGCTCCAATTTGCCGATTTGATTATATAATTGACCATTATACTCATTAATAAACTCAGGATGATAGTTTACATCTTCATTTGATTCAGTAATATCCACAACCATTGGACTTCCTCCTCCATGATTACACTCATCACTATCATATTCAAAAACAGGTGGAGGTGAACTATTCATTTTTCTTTTTTTCTCTGGTGATAATGAATCTAATTCTTCTGGTTCACTCATTTCTTCATCTTCAAATGATCGTTTTTGTGAGGGACTACTCAATGGGTCATGATTATTAGGTATATCGTCTATAATCTCTTCTATAAACGGCATCCCGAATATACCTTATTCTTCTTCTTTTGATAAATAATAAAAATATATACAAGGCTTGGGAAAGTTAATTAAAACTTGTAAATTTGTAAATAAATATTAGCGATATTGTTGATGTTATAAAGAGATTCTATGGTTTCTGTCAATACTTAGGATAAGAAAGATGAGAAAAAAAAAAAAAAATACCAACGGTGTGTTACCAGCTTGAAGGGTTCTTAAAGCTGTGGAATGTCAAGGAATGATTCTAACGATACGTTAGTACTGCTTGTGGGGAGAAAAAGCGGCTTGAAAATTGTAATAGGCACTATTAAGCACAACTAAATATTTTTGAAAAAAAAAAAAAACTGTCTGAGCTCAAGCGGTCGTGATTTCTTCTCATTGTCTCAGATGAAAAAAAGATTTTAAAGCGGTGGAAGGTTCTTCTGTTTCCACTTTAAATTGTACAGTGCAATCGTCGCGCGTCTCGAAAATATAAACTTTTTTTTGGGTTCTTGAAGCGTGTAGATACTGATGGAACAACTTTTTTTTTTTTTTGGCTGAACAGTGGGCTCTGCTATAGGTAAGTTTGACTAGCTTGAACCATGACACGCGCTAAATCAAGCATGCAGTTGTTGCGGCCCGCAAAAGATTAAAACTCAAATTCAAGCTGTGCTAATTCTGTTCAAGCCACTTTTTAAGCGTTCTTAGTCCCAGCCGCTGATAGTGCAAGTTTCTACAGTGATATATATATATATCCGCCTCATGTCTTGATTGCTGAGCAGGCCAAAGTTGCCATTTTCAGTATCGATGGACTACGATCGGTTCGAATGAACTAGTTGTTCAAACCATTCATCGTTCATGGAAAAAAAAAAAATACTTATGGATTGAAAATAAATATTATAATTTAGGTTAAGAACATAACCTATAGAAAATATGAAAGTTGCCAATATCGATACTAATTTATCAGTTTGATCTTAAAAACCTCGCGGCGCGCGCAAATCAATACACGTTCTCAGATTGTTAATTGTATACCTTCAGATCATATAAACTAAACAAAAAAGGGGTGCTGTGTTGACTTGTTGAGAGAAAGTATATATAAATATGTATATCAAAATGTAGAGTATTTACCATCGAATGGAAAAAACTTGGAGATTTAAATAGCATGTTTTTCTTAGTATCCAAGTATGATAAGGATGGTTATATTAAAATTTGAAATCAATAACACTAATTAAATGACCATATCTCATAACTGTAGTAATCCATTGTTCAATAGTATCGGGTTCAAATTCTTTAATATCTACATCTGAAGAGTTCAAATCATTGTTATCCTCAGTGTTTGATGAAGATGGTGGTGGTGTAGACATAACTGAGTAGTCATTGCTGTAGGGGCTGGTGCTGACATGACTGTTTGTAGGATGAGAACCACTAGTTGGTGTATTAATTATAATAGGTTGTTCATGAAACTTTTTAATCGCATCAGCTGAAAAATCTATAGCTTTTTGAATCGCTTCTTTATGAGTTACATTATTATCACATCTTTCTTTGAAATAGCGTTTCAAAGTCCAACATTTAATAACTTGCATTGATTTAAATGGTGATTTAGCTTGTATTTTTTCCTCAATTTTATCCATCATTTGAACATATTTTGAATAATCAATATTATTTTGCTCAGGTGAATCTGAATTTTGACCAATTTTTATGATATTTGATTGTTTAGTTAAGGGATTCGTCGGCGTGGTAGTTGTTTTCTTATTGGTATTTAATGCAAAAGTTGGAATTTTAGAATTAGGGGCTGACATTGGGGTATTGAATTTATTTGATGAATTTGGAACTGATTTTGAAGATGCAATTGGTGTGTTAGTATTGTTAGTATTAGTTGTGTTAGTATTAGTAGTATTGGTCTCATCATCATTGGCTTCATTATAATTTGATAATGAATCACCCATTGATTTAGATCTTTTTCTTGATGTTGAATAATCTGGTTTTCTAATTGACCCAGTTGACATTCTGGTACTTCTTCTTGCTCCATCACCTATAATTTTCCCATGTTTATCACCATCTTCTTCTTCACTAACAACAATTTCAACAAAACCTTTTGGTAATTTTCGAATGGTAGTATCAGTCTTTCTTGGTCTACCAATTTTTTTCTTTTCTTTAGTTGGTTGAGGTGTAATGGATTGACTCTTTTTAGGTCTACCAACTTTTTTCTTTGATTTTGTTTTACCATATCTTTTATATTCTTCTGAGTTATCTTTTTCGTTATTATTATTATTATTATTATTATTATTATTATTATCTGAATCTGAACTTTCAGCATATTTGAGATTGGATTCGAACTTATGAATTTGTGTATTATTTGGTGATGCAGAATCTGGACTAGAACCTTTGGTGGAATTTGAATTATCAGAACTATCTTCTTCATCATCTTCTTCATCTCTGGTTTCTTGTTTAGCTTTCTCTTGTTGTGCTAATTGCCGAATACTTTCTATCAATTCTTCATCTTCATCTTCTTCACTTTCTTCGATATCAATTCGATGAATAATAGAGTCATCAATTGGAGGTTCAGATATTGGGGATGATCGATTATATGCCAAATTGGTCAATGCAGCGATAGCAATAGAATCATCAGCATCAATGTCATGTATCTCTTCATCTGAACTTCTTGAACTACTTTTCATATTCAAATGAACTTTTTCTGCATCAGAACTTTTCTGTTCAATATTTTTGATATTTTTTCTCAAATTTAAAACAGTTTCGTCAATTGATTCTTCACTAGCTCTTCTTGAAAAAGATTCTCTTGATTTTGTTTGAAATACATCGCGACGGTTTTTCCGATTTTCTTCTTCAATTTCTTCGTCTTCTTCATCTTCTACATCATCTTCACTATCATTGATTATTCTCTTTTTATCAATCTTGATTCTATCTAAATCAGTTATTGTTTGTGATCTTGGTTTTTTATCTAAATTTTTATTGATCATCAAATCTGCTTTATCCAATTCATTCTCCTTATTATTATTACTATTATTCTTCTTATTATTCTTATTCTTATTATTATTATTATCATTATCATTTTTGCCTTTATTAATGAACCTAAATTTCTTATTAGTTTTCAACAAATTAACATCATCTTTTTCTCCTAGTTTCTTATTTTCGAGTGATTGTGACGATTTTCTTTTTAATTCAAAATTTGTTGGTTCAACTTCATCAAACTTTCTCTTTTTATTTTCATTATTACCATTATTATGATCCAATATTTCACTACCATCACTTCCAATCACTTTCATATCTTGCCAATATCTCCTCATAGATTTAGCTCTCTTTGATTTGAATGGCATTTTTCTAGCAATCCCTTTTTATTTTATTTTTTCCAACCACCAAAGGATGCTTGTCTAGTTAATCTAAATAGTGTACCGCTCGTTTTTTTCTCAAAATATTACAAAAAAAAACTGGTGTGGCCAATTCTTGGTGCATCAATTCGCGTAGGTCTACTAAAGCTTGAAGCTTTTCCCTGGAAAACCTCAAAAAAAAAAAAAAAAAAAAAAAAGCTTTAAATTAAGTGAGTAGAAGTGGGAGTGTTTAATGCTGAGAGAGTTTGGCTTGATCCGCGCGCACTATCACTGCTTAAGATTCTATAAATCTCCCTCATAGCATTACACTTTTTTGATTGAACATGGTTATATCAAATATTTGAAATAGCACATTACTTGTAAAAGTTCCTGGTTTTCATCAACTTCATCACAATAATGAGGCTATTTTTCCAGTATGAAATTTTCCAGATCTTACAGTGTGGTATGGCACGAAATTTCTGCATTAATTGTTCGCGTTCTATTAAAAACCCACTTACACGTGACGACTGGAATATTTCATTACCTAAAATATGCCATGGTTACTAATAATTGGTGGTCTGCGGCTTAGTACCAGGTCATGCGATAGTACAATGAAAGAAATGTTTACCCGCGCGTTGTGGTACATTTGTAAATCTTGTTACGCTACCCCACGCTAATTAAATTGATTGAGCGAAATATACCTACCAAAACTAGTAATTGTATAGTATCTTCAAATAATAATGTCTATAATAGTCTTAGAATAATGCTGAAAATCGTTCTTAAGATTGGTAAAATATTGGCGAATCTTTTCTTTTAAAACACATTCAAGCTCTTGTTATCATGTTTCAACATTCCGGGCCCTAATTATCATGATTATAATTATTTTGAAAAAAAAAAGTTAAAAAAAAAAAATCGGTTAAAATGTGGGGCTTAAATAGGCTTAATAATAATAAGAAAAGTATTGGGCCCCGTCAAACACTTTTTTAAATTTGTATTCATTTAAGGTACAGGATCATCCTGTTTCAAGGCTTGCTTAATTAACTTATCAGGTAGTAGATTATCATTATGATGTTGATAATAATAATATTTCGATCAGGCTTCCACGATTTTAGGTAATAATTTCGTTGTTATTGTTCCTATTTTGGAATTAAAATATATCATTTTTATTTTATCAACTTTCTTGTTCCACATCATATAAATATTAGCTTGAATCCTCTTGTTTTTGGTTTAAACTTTTTCTCTTTCTTTCTAGCAATATTCAAAACGTTTAACATAGAATAGAACTGCTGAAGAAAAATATATAATGGCACAAGGTATTGTTAGAAGACCAGAACCTATTACACCATCGAATGAATTACACAAAAAATTCAAATATATGGATGATGTTGATGAGGCATGTTTAAAAGTTAATCAACTTAAAGATGACTTATTCAATGAAGAATCAAAATTTGATAAAGACAAGGATAAAACAAAATTTCGACAATATGAAACTGCTTGTGATAGGGTTAAAAACTTCTATGCCGAACAACATTCAAAACAAACTTATGAATATAATTTAAAGGCACGAGAAGAGTTTAATGGGAAAAGTAGATTAAGTATGACAATTTGGGAAGCATTGGAAAAATTAAATGAATTTATTGATGAAAGTGATCCTGATACTGATTTATCTCAAATTGAGCATGCATTACAAACTGCTGAAGCAATTAGACAAGATAATAAACCAAGATGGTTCCAACTAACCGGATTAATTCATGATTTGGGTAAAATTTTATTAATGTGGGATGTACCATCATGGTCAGTTGTTGGTGATACTTTCCCAGTTGGTTGTCGATTTGATGAAAGAAATATTTATCCAGAAACTTTTAAACAGAATCCTGATTATAATGATTCTATTTATTCAACTGAATTAGGAATTTATAAAGAAAACTGTGGATTAGATAATGTTTTGTTTAGTTATGGTCATGATGAATATTTATATAATGTTTTGAAAGATCAATCAAAACTACCTGATAGCGCATTGGCTATTATTAGATATCACTCTTGTTATCCAATTCATAGAGAAAATGCATATGAAAAATTAATGAATGATCATGATAAAGAAATGATTCAATATGCTAAAATGTTTAGACACTATGATTTGTATAGTAAAGATGAAGATAAAATGGATATTGAAAAATTGAAAAGCTATTATCAAGGATTAATTGATGAATTTATTCCTGGGAAAATCAATTTTTAAATTAATTTTTATTATTTTTTATATTTTTATTTTTATTATAAATTTTTATATATAGTTTTTATTAGGTAGTTTGTTTTTCAAAATAAAATTATTTATTATATTTCCTAGTATTGTATCCTGCTAGAAATTCATTAATTTAGTTTTCAGGATTGTTCAAGAGGTGCCCCCCACAGGAATTTGAATTTTAACTAGCCTACTATACGCAAATCATTATGGATTATGTAATTGATTGCAATGTACCATATGGTAGATATTGCCAAATGTAAAAGCATATCGATCCAGATCGATTGTAATTACCAATTATTACAACTAATGTTAGATCCAATATGGGATTATACTGCTCCTCGAGATCTGCAATAACGCATAAAATCATCATGATTCCATATACGTTCATTCGCAGAGGTTGCTGAGCCAAGTGCCTCGAGTTAGTTAAGCAAGTTACTATAGCTGATTCATCGGAGGAATAATATTTGTACGAGTCATACAAGGTTTATAACCAATAAAATTTAACTTATAATATATGGTAGAAGGTTCAAATTTATATTCGACCCAATATTGTGATTACTTTGAGTTGTTATAAAATCCGGATAGGCATTTTATGTATACATACATAAGAGCTAGTTGCATACTGTATTTTGACGGATTCCGAGTTTAGCATAAGAGTTTACTGGTACTCAATTGCAAGGTTGACCAAGATGAGTTACTGAGACTCAACTGACTCAGACTCTAAATTCGTAATTACTAATATGGATGAACCCAGTAATCAAGCAATAATTAACACAATTTAAAATACAAACCTCAATAAAAGTTCAATTTTGTGCTTTTGGGAGTATGTATTTTATTATACTACAAGTATTACCATCAGAATTTGGGTCCATAAATAAACATATGATTGGTTGCATAGTACTTATTAATATATAAATTCAAGCAATTCAATCTAAGGTGGCTGCTACATATTAAATTTGTTACAAATAGAGCTGCTGAGGAGGATTCGGATTAATCAATTCCCTATTTAAACTTCAAACGCCGGTTTTTTAATGACAGCACAGCTCAATTGAGTTATCCTCTACACCCAAAAGTATAGGTCGACCAATTCGTTCAATTATGACCAAAAACGTGTAACTAATATATATAAGAAAGCATTGTAATACAATTTCTGTCACTATATTCGAAGTGGCTATAGTAACAAAAGGTTTTTGTATTTACTTCAATTGATTTATTACTACTGTTTGTTCTATCGATCTCTATTGAACCTCTAAGTTTGAGGTCGATATATAACAATTCTAGCAATTGTCATTTTTAGCGCTTTACGTATACAAAGCAGTATAGAGTTGTACATAGGTCTCACAGGGTAAATACAATTCTACATGTTTAGGTTCATGATTTAGCCTGTCATCTTATTGCAATCCTAAAAAAAACGACTAAGAGACAGAGACTCCGGATTAAACAGCGTCCGAGCTCAACAACATTTTTTACTCAAAAATGGCTGCTTATAATAATAACATTTGATCGATTAGATGATGAAACCGTTGTAGATTGAAGATGGGGCTCATCATTCAAGTACCAGTTACCTGTGAACGCCGATATATGTCTTACTTTTCAACATACAATAATTAACACCTTGAACCAATGTCAAGCGCGCACTACCTCGGCCAGTCGGTATCATATAAGCCTTATGCAAAGCTTAAGGGCAAAGCAAAAAACTACCAAAAATACTACCCCAGCTTTTTTTTGAACCCCACAACACACACACTTCAAAAAAGTTATTTAATACCATTGATCTGCCCTTTCTATCCATCACTATAAATAACCAGCACAACCCCTTTTTTTTTTTTTATCGTGTGTGTTTTTGCATAGAACAATGGGACGAGTTGATACAGAAGCAGATTTAGGCAAAGTAAGACATGCCATTGACCAACAAAGTTTAGAAAAATACCTAACCAAACAATGCCCACAAAATTTTGAAGCACCATTTGAAATCAAACAGTTTGGATTTGGCCAATCTAATCCATCGTATCAGATTAAAGATGCTAAGAATCGAAAATACGTATTAAGAAAGCAACCACATGGTAAATTAGTTAGTAAAACAGCACATCGAGTTGATAGAGAATATTATATGATGAAAGCGTTGTATCCAAAAGGAATTCCAGTACCAAAAGTTATTCATTTATGTGAAGATAAATCAGTTATTGGAGTTAATTTTTATATGATGGAATTTATTGCTAATGGTCGAATTTTCCATGATCCAACTTTCCCTGAATTGAATGCTAAAGATAGAAGAGAATGTTGGGAATCAGCTATTAAAACATTAACAAAACTGCATGAATTAAATCCAAAAGATTTAGATTTACCATCATCATTTCTAAAAAATTTGTCAAGTCATTACCCAAGACAATTAATTACATTAGGGAAAGTTGCAAAAGCTCAAGCAGAAGTTGTAAATACCAAAACTAATGAAAAAGTTGGTCCAATTCCACATTTTGATGAAATTGTTAGATGGATGGATTCAAATATGCCACCAGAAAGAGTATCAATTGTTCATGGTGATTATAAAATTGATAATTTGATTTTCCATGCAACAGAAAATCGAGTTATTGCAATGTTAGATTGGGAATTATGTACAATTGGTCATCCATTAGCTGATTTAGGAAATTTGTTAATGCCTTATAGTATTCCAAAAGAAATCAAAGCAACTGGTCAATTGAAAGGATTAGGCGATTCAAGAGAATTAGATCAAATTGAAGGTTTACCAAGTCTTGAAGAACATTTGTCATTGTACCAAAAACATGCTGGTTGGAATCCAAAACCTTATTGGACTTTTGCAGTTGTTTATAGTCATTATAGGTTAGCCGTTATTGTGCATGGTATTAAAGCAAGAGATGCAGTTGGTCAAGCTTCAAGTGCAAAAGCAGCTCAACATGCTCAAGCAGTTCCTGTATTTGCAGGGTTAGCATATAATGAAATTCAAAATTCAAAATCATCAAATAAACTATAAACTATAAATTCTATAAGTTCTATAAATTCTATAAACACAATAATAATAATAAAAAACGAGCATTATAAACAAAATTTAAAAAGAAACAAAAAAGCCTTAAATAATATCAGCTACACCAAAATATTGTTCTATAGCATATGGACCAGGGTTTTTCCATCTTTCATCATCTAAAGTCAAAATAGTGATATCTCCACCAGTAGCTTCACAGATAGCTTTGATTGCAGTCTTTTGGTTTTCTTTAGATGGAACATTTAATCCATTAGCATTACCAGACCATGGGTATCCAGTTTCAGTAACATAAACACGTTTATTACACAAATCTGTAGTAGCTTGAATATCATTTGCAACAAAAGTCCCAGCTTGAGAAGCATCAATTGAAGGATTAAAATATGGATGACTATTGATACCAACAAAATCAACAAAATCATTCCGACATAATTCTGGATGTTGCTGATAAATTACTGGTGGTTCAGCAGTACTAATTGGGCCATGATACCCAGCTGATCTTAGTCTACCACTGATTTCGCCAATTTTACTGATTAAAGTTGATGGTTCAGTATAACCGGCAAAAATTGCTTCATTTGCTACTAAAATCATTGTAAAATCATCCCAACCATTTTGTGATCCATAATTAATAACAGCATCAACTTGATGATCCATCATTGATACACCTTCAACCCCCATCCAAAACCCTTGATCAACTTTCATTCCCAATTCTTTCAAACCTGGATAAAATAATTCCAAAACGTTACAATCAGTTGAATAAATTCGAACTGATCCGATAGCTCTTTCACTTAATTCATACAAAGCTTGTCGCATTTCTGCTTCGTCTTTACAAGTTTGATCATCTCTATAAGGTGAAAATACAACTGCGTCAATTGGACTATCATAAACAGAATTTGGATTCAAACTTTTGTCTCTTGGATAACTATTTGGTGATGTACCAGTCTGAGCTGGTACTGGTGGTAATATAGAACTTGGCACTGGTGCAGCTGGCTCAACTGATATAGTTGGAACTGGTGCAATTGGAAAGGGTAATGAATATGTTTCACCTGGTAATCTCGTTGTATTAGTATTTTGAGTGAAAAATGGATCATGAGTTTCTGCAGGACTTGGTTCATTAGTTTGGTATTGTGAATGAGGAGTTGATGATGATTCAACTACACTAGTTGGAGCTGCTTGTGAAACTTCAATTGTTGGTGATAAATTTCTTGTCAAATATGTTGTACTTGGTGGTGGATTTAATGATGCTTGTTGAGTCTCACTTGGTTTGAAAAATCTAGTTTGTGTAAAAGTTGCAATTGGTTGTCTTGTTGTAAATTCGATATTATCACTATGGATATAAGTACTTGTAACTCTTGATGGTTCATCAGTTTGTGCTGGTTGCTCTGGTGTAACAGTTTCTGAGTGATCTGGTTCTAATGATCTAGCTGATAATACAAATGTTGAGATTGGGAATGGGCCAGCTGGTGTGAGTGGGACTGGAATAAAAGGATTAGTTGGTGGTGGTGGTTGATTATCATCTTGTGGAGAATTTCCACCATCATCACCATCGTCAGAATCTTCATTCCCTTCACAACCATCATCATCATCATCTTCATCATCATCATCATCTTCTTCATCGTCATCATCTTCTTCACCATCTTCAATGTCGTCGCCATCGTCGCCATCGTCGTCATCATCTTCTTCAATACCTTCATCTCTTTCAACATATCTATACCTTGCAGCAGCAGCAGTAACTGTGACTGTAGCACCAGGCATAGTTACTGTTGGTCCAACCACTGTCTTCTCAACAGTAACATATTGAACCCCTACGTCGTTATTTAATACATCTGCTTGAACTGGCCAAACTCCTTGCTCTTGTTGGACTACTTGTTCTTGTGCATTAACACCTTTACTAGCCAATACACCTGCTGAAATAATTCGTATAAGTTTTAAATTCATTGTTGTGTTGTATTAATGTATTAGTTCGTCGCTATATATTCAATTCGAATAATCAAGAGTCTTATAACCTATCTTGTAATCACTCAAAATTATTATATTTGACTAGTAATATTAATTCGTATAAAAAATTCTTTATCGTTAGTCAAGAAATACTAAGAAATAAAAAATATAAAAAAGAAAGAGAAGAGAAAAGTTTTCCAATAGATTGGACAAGATGATCAGTTTATATACCTGCCTTTTACTCTTATATAGCTATTATAATAAAGTATAGTCTCTATTAGCTATAATCTATATATAATTGTAACCTATTTTTTTTTTTTTTTTTTTTTTTTTTTTTAACTCGAAATCAAATGCTAAAATTTCTTTTCTTTGAATGAAACCAAGACAATTATCAAATCTCGCTTTTTAAGATGAGATTAAACTTTTTCAATCACAAAGAATAGTATTAAGTATAGTACTATCAATAGCATAAATAATTGTGAGGAAAAAAAAAAAAGTTTCTAAACTCTTATTGTAACACCCTTCCTTTAAGGGTAATAATAAAATATGTTCTTCCTGTAATAATAAACGGTGATACTCAGAAAATAGCTATAAAAATTTAAAATACCCATTACCGTCTGTTTGTACCTAAAGGATGCTATTATAACCGTTCAATTCCATTCATCCATATGTAATAATATCTATTAAACATTTTGACGATCGAAAGTTTCCAATACTTTGGGTAAAACTTTCTTCATATTACATTACACATAAAAATAGCTATGAAATTACGCGTGGCGGAATGCACTATGGTAAATCATAGCGCTGTGAAATTGACCGCATGCGGCACACATGTACAAGTGTGCAAGCTTTGAACAGGCTCGAGATTAGGTTCTATAACATATGTGTTGAAAGTACTTTGTATATACATTGTTCGGTCGACGCGCAAGAAATCCTGTTATCAAGCGTGGTGTATGGAACAATGGTGAGGCTCGTACTGTGTTATCTGCGGCGCGCTGTGTCGATTAATAGAATTTTTATCGAGTAAAGGTTAAAAGAGATAGAGTTTTGTAGATCCGACGACGTGTGAATGAACTGGATCCGGATGATTGGATGTATGGAAAAAAATACAAAGGTGGTCATAGTGTCAAAAGACATAAGTACGTACCGAGACGATCAGAAGTTGATCAAGGTGACTAAGTTTTTATAATAATTTTTTTTTTTTTTTAATTGGGTATACGACGGATGGGGTAAGATTAGACGTATTCTTTATGAATGATATAATGACATTATCATCAGTCTTTAAAGTCTATCCATGGAGTTATCATTGGATTTAATAATTATAATAATTGGAGAAAAAATAGTTTAATTACACGTACGAGTACTGTGCTTATTGAGATAGAACTGTAGTAAAAGTAGCGTAAATAGATCTAGCGTCATAATGTTTGAGGTGTAGGTACTAAGGCAAATTTATCATGATCCAAATTTTAACTATTCATATATAAATGAGTACAGTGGGTTTATTCACCGCCACATTTAGTTTTGTGGCGAGATAATTATATTTTTGGAAGTACCGGGAAGCTTTTGTTCAAATTACAGCATTCACTAACAATTGAAATCTTTGATTAGTGTTTTTAAAATTCATATCACTGTTATTATAATTAGTAATTCTAATTAATTTGTAAATATAGCTTAATTCAGCTAAACTAGTATAGTTTTCAAAATCTTAATAATTCGTTATTTCATATTCTAAATAAGCATTCAGGTATGTATGCATAACTTTATCAAAACTTAAGCTCTAGATATTGATAATTGTCCAACTAATTCGCGAATGCATGAATACTACTATAATAAATGTGAAAAAATTTTATAATTCGAGATATTTGGATATCTAGAAAGTATTAGAAAGTTTTGTTCTCTCTAGGCATTAATTTATAAGCTAATACCCCAGGCCTCTACCATGACAGTAACGCTGCAATAGATTCTTTTGGTAAAGCAGAATATCTAATTATTTATCAACTGAGTTTAAAGACGAATGCGTCTTTAAAAAATATACCTCTACTGTTGATTCATTGATACAGAATTGAGTCAACTCATAGCCCACGAATGATATCGAATATTAACAAATCCGTAAACTAACATTGTATCTCAAATTTCATCATTTGGTTGAAAGTCATGATATCAACTTCTAAAACTATAACTTACTTCTATCTAAAACAATCAACGTTCTTGTTATTTATTTATTTTGGATGACAATGTATCAGTTTCGTTGCTACATTATTCACAAGATGTTTCCGGATAAATAGGATCTCAAAATCATCCAGAATTTACTGTATAATATTAATCCCGGACAGAAAAATTATTATTTACCCTTGATATATTAACTAAATATATTAATAATTAAAAATAATAATTATGACCCTCGAGGATTGTATATTTTATAAGATAAGATAGTGAGTGAGATTATTAAACAATAAGATAAATCCGAAATAATCATTTTAAAAATAATAATTCCCCTGGATGTTTAATGTATATATTATACGTGACAGTGGGTTAATTCAGCTTAAAAATTCTAGAGATAATATCCTTTGAAGGTTGGTGGGTGTGGGTAATATAATACCAAATAATAAAGGTAATAATATTAACCAATAGAAATGGTGCCAAGAAAGACGTTGAAGATAATAAATATAGCCAAAGTTGTCATTATAAATTTATGATACCACAGATTAATATATATGATGAATAGGAGGATCTACAATTAGAATTACCAGTGTATTCCTTCATCTCCTCTGGGATTATTATAGTTTCTGTATCTATAAAAACTATAGTTATAAGACATGGTATATTTTTATATACACAAGTTGCCCATTATAAATTATCTTGGTGCAGGTTTGTTCCAATTAGCTAATGAGACTATATATAGTATTGCTGATTCATATTGAACACTTCAATGTTAACACACCTATGATATATATGCACTATAAATAATGAATTTATTGAGATAGTAATTAAATCTTTATCAATTATTAATTATTGTAGGCAAAAGCTTATAAAACAACTTCTAGTTCTACCATCATTACCATATTTCACAAAGTTATACGCAGGTTAATCATCCGAAATGGGTGATCGCCATGTATTGCAGCACCAGAAATCTCGATAATATATCACTCTTTTTCAGTCTATTTCCCTTGTGAGAAATATTGAACCCCCAGTCATAGACTACTTTTCTGTTAAGCAAGTTTCTGGTTAGTTAGGTTATTTAATTAAGCTGGGGTATTGCTATCATTTATTGTCTATCGTGTAATTTTAAAAACTACATTGTGCCCATTATACTCGCTTAAATATTACTTTGACCTTGAGATCAAGTTTTAAATTTCTAGTATGATAATGAGCCGAGTTTTTATCATACCTTGTACAATTTTGCACATGCATCTATTGAACAGTCATAATCTCCTTTGATTAATTTAAATTCATATATATGTATATGGGTAGACCTTATTAACCTTAGGGGGACCAGTATACATGCATATATAATGATACTATTGATTAGATCTACCGGATATTAAATAATTTTGTGCATTTATATATAACACCAAAATATATAAGTATACGCTTTAAAATTGTTCTAGAGTTTTTGAGAAGACCAAGAGATTAGCAATGGAAATAACCGCGCTAAGAGATTTTGATATTAACAGTTATTATAATCTGAAGATTTAGGACCAATACTACAGTGTTCATTACAAAAGAATTGTAATCATATAAGATCCATGCGTATTATTAGAGTTGCAATTTTTGTGTATATATATAAGGGTTAATTTCATTTTCAATGCTTAGAAAAGAAATTTATGCTTAAAATTTATCTGTTCATGCAATTTACACAGAGCATAGATTATAACCCAATAAAAGCAACTAGTGTTATTTTATGAATATTTTCAGCGAATGGCAGCTAAAATCCGAGTTAATCTTGGGTACAACTATCACGTTAATTTAGTTAACAATTGTTGTTTCTTGAAATTGAGCTGGCTAGAAAGAACCCTTTTCTGTAGCAAAGTAGCAATTTAAATTCAACTCAGTCAACAGATATGCCTATAAGTTTGAAAGAACTTTTCTTTCGAATTTCTACTGTTTGCTATTATAATGAAAAAGTTAACTCAGGCGTTAAATTATGGATCGATGACAGGTGAAACACAAAGTGTCTTGAAAATAAAAAATATACCAGATGCGGCTCTTATGTATCTGTCAGCACGAGGCAACATTTAGAACTAACCAAAGCCATTATCACAGTAGAACTGGGCTTTCTTTGTGATTTATAAATGTATGCTGTTTTCACAAGGTAGTCAAATACATTAATTGTGTTAGAACGATCTCGAGTTGACTCCATACGATAGATAGGTACAGGCATAAAAGAGAAGAGTAGCGGTTCAGGTTATAAGTAAATTGAAGGTACATGGTATGGTTTGGGAGAGTTAATGCTTAAGGACTCAGTTAAATTCAAATCAAAGACATGAGTATTTTAAGAAGCAAGACAAAATACTGTGATAATAACTGTATTAACGTGATTTTTACGAATGATATGCGAAGCGTTATCGGATCCAGTTCAGATGAATTGATTCGACTATAGCTTAAAGCTGGAGCTATAGCGTCATATAGTTTAACTTGTTATACGGCGGTGTAATTTATTAACGATACATTTTCAGACTAATTGATAACATAAATAGCTTGACATATGTGCATGAGAAACCTGAAATTATATGTATAGAGTTGCAATTAATTGATTGGCTCACTAAATATGTTCCTGAAGATGGAGAGTAGCACCAATAAACTAAATTCACAAGTTCATGCCAAGATGTATATATATATAATTCAAATTAAGCTTGTACTTTAAACTACTGATAGAACATATATGCACTAACAAAAAAATATCAAAATATTACAAAAAGATGATTCATGAATTCATTAATAATTACATTAATAATAACAACTATTCTTCTTTCCATTTACCATGTTTTAAATAATCATTATAAACAACTCTCATATAAGCTTTACCACTACCATCTAACATATCATTAGCAATTTTCAGTCTATCAGATCCCATAACATCCAAAACTGGATAAATCCCAACCTTTAAATGTTGTTGCATATTTAATGGGAACCCATGATTTAAACAACAATAAACATAACAATGTAAAATAATATACAAATGTTTTGATAATTCTCGTTTATTTAATGAACTGTTGGAATTTAATGAATCGGGTTTTTTGGTAGAAGAATTACCAGGTTCACATAAAGTACTAATAATTCTTGACATTGAAATTGAACTAATCGCGCTAAATTTATTATTATCAGTCCATAAAGCTCGATCGTTTTTATTTGGTAATGGTTCACTCAAAACTTTTAATAATTGTTGAAAAGTATCCATTACTAGATGGTATCTACCATTTAATCGATGTCGATGGAATAATAATACTGATGAAATTACTGTAGTTGTTGTAGTAAATAATGTATCCATTTCAACAGTATCAGCATTAAATGAAGGTCCATTAGTTGAGTATATTTTAAAAATCACTGTTAAAATCATTTCTAAAGAATATTGAGTAATCAAACTTGTATCTTTTAATGCAAAATCCATGATTTGTAACAAAGAATATAATGATCTTGAACTCAATTTATCAATTCTTTCACTGAAAAATGATAAAATATAAGTAAATTTGTTTTTATCATTCAAAACCATACATTGAGCTCTCAAAGCTTCAATAAATGCACTATGTAATTCCAAATCACATTCAAATAACAATTCATCAATATTGATCCCATTTTTAATACAATAATTTTTATAAGAATCAAAAACATCTAAATTCGTGGTTAATTCAGTTTGTTGAATAAATCTTGATGTAATATATTGAATATCATTTTTTGAAACTTGACATAATAATACAAAATGATTTGATCCGAATCTTGTTGTTAGATTTTTTTCTAATAATGGTTTAATTTTTAATTCTGCTTCTTTTAACATTTTATCATTATCAACAAATCTCAATAATTCACCAAATTTATTTAACGTTTCTTCAGTAATAACTTTATCTAAAAATTTCAAATATCCATAAAAAACAGAATCAATTGTATCATTTAATAAATTTGCATCACCAATTTGATTAACAATAACAGTAGCAAATTGTAATGACCATTCTTGAGGTTCTTTAACTAACGAAACGATTTTTTTAATCAATTTTGTAATAAATTTACTACTATTAGATTCATGAATATTTTGAACATGATTTTTAACAATTTGATCAACAATTTTCAATGTAATATCAGTTGGCATCTTCTTAACAATTTCAACTAAATCATCAATATTAGTTTCAATTTTAGATTGAAAAGTTGGCCATTTTGTCAAAGTTTTTAATACTAATCCACTTTCTTTATAAAATGGTGTTAATAAATCTAATAATTTTTTTCTCATATAATGATTAAAACAATAAATTGGGAATTTTTCTAATGCATTAATAATATCAGTTGTATTAATTTCTGATTTATCATTTTCTAATTCTCTAATCATTTCAAAAATCATTTCATTAACAAAAGAACTTTGTTCAAAAAATAATGGATTTTGAATTAAATGAGTTAAAGAATCTGTATGATTAATAAATAATTGTGATAATAAAGTTAAATGTTGTTGACCAAAATGTTTATTTGATAAAATTAACCATCTATCTGATATAATTTTTAAACATTTATTTGCAATCTTTGGATGATCATTAATATAATCTAAATTTTTTGTTACAATTTCATCAAAAAATTCAACTTCTTGGAATTCTCTGAGTCTAAAAATTACTTGTAATACTGATGTCCAAGTTTCTAATGGATCTTTTGGTTTTAATTGAATTTTAGCAACTTGTGATTTTATAATTTTTTGTGATGATTGAATAAATTGTGAATTTAATGACAAAATTAAATATTTTAATAACCAAGTTTGTGAATTTTCATCTTTTTGTGACAATAATGATTGTAAATTTTCATCTAAATGTGATGTAATTGAAGTGTTTAATAAACTTTTAACAATAGTAACACAAGGTAATGAAGTTGATTTTTGTTTCTTTGATTTATGTTCATCCTTTGATATTAACTTATCTAATAATGTGTTTAATTGTGTTGATGATAATAATTGAAGCTGATTTATAATAACATTTAATAATTGTTCATTTTGCCATAATTCATTATTCATAATTAAATTATTACCCCAATCCATGAAAAAACTTGGAAATTCTCTTGAATTTCCATAAACATTAATTAATTCACACAAAAATTCAATACATTCTTCAGTATTTTCAACATTTTTATAAATTCTATCAGAAATTTCCAAAACCACATCACTATTAATTCTTAATAATAATTTTAAACTTGACCAATTTAATTCATTTTTTGATACTATTGATTTTAACCCATCATTTTCTAATCTTACATTATTATCAACTGCCACTTGTAAACATTGTGATATTATACTTGAATCTTTTGAAATAACTTTATCAAAAAATTCTGCTGCCGTTGAACTTTTAAATTTACAAACACGTTTAAATAATTGAACTAATTCATCACCATTAATATCAATTTTTTCGAAATTAATTCCAAATTCCAACTGTTCTTTGAAAATTTCATCAATAAGAGTTTTCTCTAGTTCTAATGATGAAAGTTTTAATGCTGGTGTGAAAACTTTATCTGTGAATAACTGTAAATGCTTTTTATTTATTGATCCATCTAAAATAGGCTTAACAACTGATTTCAATTGTAATGATAATAAATCATGATATCCATTCTCAACAACATAATTAATATAATTCCCAATCAATTGATATCCAATATCTGAAACTGGTTTAACCCAAACAACATCTTTATTTAACTGTTCCAAACAATCTGCTAATTCATCAACTACTTCTTTATTTTTCAATGCACCAGCTATCAGATTCATAAAATCATGTTTACTATATATTCGTTCTTTGCTCTCACTATCCAATTGAGCCCAACAATCTTTTACAAGAGCCCAACACCTTAGTGTTTGCCATTTATTAATTCTTTCTAATAACCAATCTAAAATAACAACATGTTTTTGAGGTAAATAAACAGAATTAACCCCGTAAACTACATCTTCCGCTGCCTTTAATAAATCATCTTTATTTGCATCTTTACTATGTAAGAACTTTGTTAACTTAACCGCACTATTTAACTCCCCCATGTTATTAAGTTCTTGTAGTATTTTATGATTTGTTTATTCTATATTCAAGGTTAGTATTAAAATTTTTTTTTTTTTTTAGGTGTGTGGAACAAAAAAAAAAAAATTATCAAGTACAACAATATGTGCGTGCGGCTTGCGCGATTGATCTACGATAGCGAAACTTTTTTTTTTTTTTTTTGGTGTTGAAAAAAAAAAAATTTTTTTTATTATTTTTGTTCTAAGCGTGATAGAAATTTTTCACCCCATTAGACATTATATATACCACATAGATTTAAAAACAAAAATGGCGAAAGAGAAGAAAGAAGAGGTTAAACCTAAAGATAAACAAGAAATCGCATTAGAGAAACTAGTTTTTGGTGATCTAGGAGGATTTGAAAGTGGATTGAAAGCATTAGATTTAGATGATTTTGATTATACAGAAACTAAATCAGATGAAGAAGATGAAATTAATGATGATAATTTAGAAAATTTACAAGATGATAACTTGTTTGAATTGGATAATGATGATGATGATGATGAACAAGTAGATGCTGATGGAGATGTAGAAATGGGAGATGCTGATGAACAAGATAGTAGTGACGATAGTGATAGTGATAATGATGCATGGAATGATAGTGATGATGAAAGAATGCAAGTTAGTTTAACATCATCTGATAAACTAAGGAAGTTAAGAAAAGTAATGGCAGATGATTATATTAATGGTAAGGAATATTCAAAACGATTAAGATCACGATTTGAAAAGATTTATCCAATACCAAATTGGGCTAAACCAGAAGAATCAAAAGATGATGATGAATCAAGTGATAATGATGAAGAAGATGAAGATAATCGAGCTGATCCTTTAACAACATTATTAAAAACTGCATCATCATATTTATCAACAAATACCCCCAAAACGTTACCACCGTCACAAATTTCTATTACTAGATTAAAAGATGCAAATCATGCATCTATAAGTAAATCAGCTATTCAAACATTAAATTTCCATCCAACACATCCATTATTATTAGCATCAGGTTATGATAGAACATTAAGAATGTTTCATATTGATGGGAAAAACAATCCAGTTGCAACTACATTACATATTAGACAATCACCTTTTCAAACTGCACAATTCCATCCAGATGGTAAACGAGTCTTTGCAGCAGGTAGAAGAAAATATTTATATATTTGGGATATTGAAACTGGTGATGTTAGTAAAATTACTAGAATGTATGGTCATGAACAAAATCAAAAGAGTATGGAAAATTTCAAACTAAGTCCTTGTGGTAGATTTATTGGATTAGTTGGTGGCAATGGTTGGTTAAATATTTTATCTGCTATTAATGGTCAATGGGTTTGTGGTGCCAAAATTGATGGTATTATTGCTGATATGGTTTGGTTTAAAGATGGTAATCAAGTGTTAATTGTGAATACCAATGGTGATGTATGGCATTGGGATGTTACATTAAGAAAAACTGTTAATAGATGGAGAGATGAAGGTGGGATTGGTACTACTAAGATTGCATTAGGTGGTGATAGATATGTTGCGATTGGTTCAACTAGCGGTATTGTTAATATATATGATTTAAATATCAAACAAACTACTGAAACTTGGAAACCAAAGGCAACATTAAAACAATTAGTTACTACTATTAGTAGTATTGAATTTTCTTCAGATTGTCAAATTTTAGCATTTGGTTCAAGAGCTAAAAAAGATGCTTTTAGATTATGCCATATTCCTTCTTTTACTGTTTTCCAAAATTGGCCAACTTCTGGTACTCCATTAGGTAGAGTTACAAGTATTTCTTTTACTCCTGGTAATGAAATGTTATGTACTGCTAATGAAGCTGGTAAAGCAAGATTATGGAAATTAAATCATTATTCTTCATGATTGTTATGATTTAATATATAATTATTGTACATTTATTAATAGAATTATTTATCAATTTTTCAAAAAGTAATAGTCTTGTAAGCATGAATTTTTCTATAGTATTTTCAACTAGCTAATCGATCTAGATAGTATAATAGTATTATATGCTTTAATAAGAATACTATCTATACTAGTTATAGGAAAGCTTAAGGGCTCGAGTCACACGATCCTTTAATACCATAAAAGAGGGCAACAAATAAGTGTAAACGTACGCAGTAAGAATATTCAACTGCTGATGGGTACTTGACTGTTGGCTATATAGTATACTTATACGTGGATATATAGTACAAATCTTTATATATAGGTAGATTTAGGTATATCAGGATAATTTGAATCACTAATAGTCTGTCAATTTATCAATATCCACTTAAATTATGATTATTTATCCCCAAGCACCCGCTCTTAAGTAGTCTAGCTTCTCAAATTATCTCTAGCTAAATATTAATTAATCTAAATAAAATCAGAATCTTATAGAAAATGCGGCTTATTTTTGTTAGCACTACCAATTTCTGGCTTCGACACAAACTTAGCTGTACAATTGTACATAGAAAATATGCTCGCGCGTTCCCCTTTTTCCCTTATTTGACTCAAGCGTGTGTTAAAAATCCCAATAAAGCTCAAGTCTTCAATTCTTCCCTCATAAAAATTTCAGGGTGATTAAAATTTGGTGCTGAGAAAAAGATCAAGTTGTAGACACGACATCAAAATCTTAAATTTTTATTTTAACATCCGCTTATTTACTTTTCATCTCGTTATTTGATTCATCACCCTTTCTTTCTTTCTTTCTTAAATTTTTTTTTCTAGCCACCACAACATAGTTGAAAAAAAAAAAAAAAAGAAGAAGAAGAGAACAATGTCTAATGTTCAGGTAGGTCCACCAGACCTTTCAACAGCTGATAAATCAGCAGTAGCTATTGCAAATTTTTTACGTCACAATTCACTACTTAAACAACGACAAGGTATTTTACAAGGTAAAAGACAGGATTTTTTCAGAGTTAAAAGAGCAGTTAGAGCATTACAATCAGACGCGTATAAAAAGGCACAATTAAAGAGCCAATTTTTACCAACTATTGAAACTCGAGAACAAGCATTAGAAGCGTTCAGATTATTACCATTAAATCGATTAGCATTTAGAATTGTTAAATTAGAAACTGACGAAGCCAAAAAACAGAACTTGAAGCCGGTTCGAGGTGTACCAGTTATAACTGTTTTCCCTCAACAAGAATTTGGTGATGATATGTATTATACATGGTTCTATGATCCAGTCCAAAGAATTACTTATTTATATACCTTATTGGGATTAATAGGGGTCATTGCTATTGTTATGTTCCCATTATGGCCTCATAAACTAAGAGTTGGGGTTTGGTATTGCTCAATGGGTATGCTTGGATTATTAGGGGTATTTTTTGGTATTGCAATTATTAGGTTAATATTATTTTGTATTACTTGGGTTACTGTTAAACCTGGGATTTGGTTATTTCCAAATTTATTTGAAGATGTTGGATTTGTTGATTCTTTTATCCCATTATGGCATTGGCATGGTGTTAATTGTTTACCAGGTGCAAATAAAAAAAAATCTGATAAGCAACGAAATTTGGGTTACTCAGCTCAAGAATTAGCAAGAAGAGAAAAAAATGCTTCAACTGGTCATACACATTCTCATGGCCCTGGTGATACTCCTCATACTCATGGTTCACCTCAGCCAGCTCAAGTACAACAACCACCTTCTCCTCAACAACAACAAGAACAACTAACACCTGAACAAATTCAACAACGTCAAGCTATTATGGCATTACAACAAATGAAACAACAACAATTACAACAACGAATTGTTCAACGATATCAAAAAGAAATGAGTGAACCAAATGCTCCTACTGATGAAGTTGGTATTCAAGAATTAAAAAATAAAATTGCCAATGAAGAAGTTGCAATTGTTAAGAAAGAAATTTTGGAAGAAATTGCAAAACATAATCCTGAAGCTGCTGCTCAATTTGAATTAGCTCAAAAACAATCTCAACAACAACAAATGGCTATGCAACAACAACATTTGGAATCTTTAAAAGCTCAAAATGCTGGTGGTGCTAGTGGTTCTTCTAATAGTACTACTCAACCTCAGCAACGTCGTAAAGTCATTTTGGAAGATGCTAACGATGAATAATCTTAATTCCATTTGATATTTAATTTATATATATATACAGTTCTAGTTAGTGTTTTTTTTTTGAAAGTAAGTTGATTATTTAATATTTTATTAATATTTTTTTTTTTTTTTGTTCTCGTTCTTTTTATAATTGATCATGTATCTTTCATCTTTTGCAACTAACTTACTAACAATCTAGTCAATAACCATCGTAACTGCAGAATATCGTACAATGCTCCTGCATAATATCATACAAGGCTCCTATGTATCTTAAATTATAATCAAAACTGAGAATTCTTTTGTACTCGTCTATAAACCCCATACAACTAAATATTATGATAAAAATGTAAATAACTTTGAGAATACTTATCTTCAGTCTTCCCCTCTTTACTCATTAAAATCTCTTTAACCAAAATTGGTGGGTTTTTACCCAACTTTTCAGCTCGATTCCACCTTTCCAATCTTGTCAACCCGTTAACTGGTCCATACTCTGAAACATGATCAAAATCTTTCAATATTTTCTCAATTATATTCAAATTTTCTTGATGAACAGGTTGAGTAGAATGATCATGTGTAGTATCATAATATTGTTGATATTTTGGATCCTTTAGATCAAGTTTGTTTGAATCTGTTGATGTTGATAAAGGATTAGAAGATTGCGTGGAAGGTTTAGGTGGATGATCATCAAATGAGATATACTCTGTTTGCGAACGTTTGGATGAAATTGGTGTCGGTGCGTTTGAAGTGTTTAGCTGCTTAAATGAGTCTTCAATTGACCTGTTTCTTGTCGATCTGGGCATGCTTTCTCAAAAAAAAAAAAAAAATTGTGTTTTATAAAGTTTATTGTAATATGATGAATTTTTCAATATTGTAAGTTACTATCTATGTTTTAAACCTAGTAATCAATTTTAAGCTTCTAGTCTGAGCTGCTGTAACTTTGAGTATACCTATATCTGCTATAGATGTCTCGTCTGGTGCACTAGTTATTAGTTGAGTGTGAGTTCAAAATGTGTTTGATGCTATTTGAAATAAACTAAGATAAAAAATATATAAAGAATTGTTCGATAGAGGGGAGGGCCAAAAGATGATGTAAGTTAACAAAAGAGGTCAAGTGATTTTTTTCAGACTTTATCATGCATTACCAATGCTTGAAAGTGGAGTCCTTGTTAGGCAATGTTGCGTGAGGCTCATGTCTTATCGCATACAAGATTTGCTTTAAGCAGGTGTAACTTACTTCTGCAAGCTTAAGTAACTGTACAACGCGCAAGATAAAATCCTTTTTCAATTAATATTTTTTCGTGGCGTGTATATTGAGATTTCAACATCAGGATTAAATATACTTAATAACAGTTTCAGAAATTCTAGGTGTTTGTTGGATAAAGTATACCCTCAGTCATTACTGTAAAAATTGTTAGAAGAGAAGCTTTGTTTCTATCATAATATAATGCATGTCTTCAAAGCCGAAAAAAAAAAAAAAAAAAATTAAACTTTTTTAAAATAGTAAATGTTTTTCTGGTCTACGTGTATTTGATAATTATACAGAATCATGGCATAGCTTAGATTAGTGATCAAAAGCTAGGTCAGCTATCTGCAATACATATTTATAAGTCTAGCTTCTGTTGAAAGCATTGGTGCATTTCGAAGTTTAAAAACTGAGTCCAATAACTAATCTACAAACTGGATTCCGATGACTTGTGTACATGTACATCGTCTATGTTCGAAAAGTCTATATTGAGTATATATTATCAATATATGTGTCAATCGGTCGAGGAACTGCGATTTAGTAAACTATAGTGGTAAGTGTTTATCAACTTGATTATTCTGGTCATTGAGTGTAAGATATAAAAAAAATGCACGCAGAGTACAATTAATTATTATTAACCAAAATAAGCTGCTGATATATACAAAAACAACTTATAGTTGTAAGTGGCTCCCTCTATACAAGCATTTCAATATATGTATAATCTCTTAAGGTTTTATCCATATTAATTATCTAAAAAGATATAGCATTAAAACTCCTTTGAACTAATCGTTTAATAAACCATCGATAAGAATTTTTCATCTCTAAAACCTCACTGATAACTTCAACTTGAAATTTTACATGCTCTAGACCCTCTTATTGTTCAAAAACCTGAAACAATTTGACCATTTATCATAAGCATAAAAAAGTCTTCCCTCAAACCCGTTAAAAATTCAGTTCATTTTATTCGAGCGCTCAAGAAAAAATTTTGACTCAGAAAAAATTTTAATTTTGATTTTGAAAAAATATCTAAAGCACTAGAAAGCAAAGAAGACTCAAGCGCGCAAACTGATCAATGATTCAACGATGTTAATGCACTGTTACAATTAATATTAGATAAAAATTTCACTCATCAGTACCAAAACCCACCACTTATTCCTGCTAATCTTTTTTATCAAAACCATCATCATCATCAATCCTTGTCATAAGGAACACAAATACAGTAGCATCAAAAGCTTTCAAAAATTAATCGCAAAATGATTCAAGGTAAGCTACTACGTACCGGTATCGGTATTGTAGTAGCATATACTGCATATTCAACATATGTTCAAATGAGAACAAGTTATGAAATTAGTGAAAGATCAAGAAAAAAATTATATGAAAGTGATTTAATAAAAGAATCTAATGGCCAGCAACAACCAACTGATCAATTTTCAAGTATGACTATTGGTGGAAGATTTGTTAATCCTTTTACACATTATAGACCACAGACAGTATTTGAATTTGTTTATTGTAGAATAGCAGAATTATTTCATGCAAAACCCAGAGGAGGAGTACCAAATGATCCAAATCAAATTGCTAAAGATTTACCAACAAGAAAACCAGATTTTGATCTATTATTTAAAAGAGATATTAAAGGTGTACCAAAAGAATTTATGACTGTTACCTGGATGGGACAAAGTTGTGCATTTATTCAAGTTCCAGGTATCAATATTTTAACAGATCCTTGTTTTGGTGAACATTTAGTTAATGAATATATTGGACCAAAAAGGATTACTCCAGCTCCTTGTACAATAGAACAATTACCTAAAATCGATTTAGTGTTGGTATCACATGATCATCCAGATCATTTAGAATTACAAGTTTGTGATAAAATTGGTAATGATGCATTATGGATTGTACCAAAAGGTATTGGTAAACATTTACAAAAGAATGGCATTAAAAATTATAATGAATTAGACTGGTGGGAAAAAATTACCTATAAAGATAGTAATTATGAAATTGCATGTACACCTGCTATGCATTGGTCAGGTAGAAAAATGATTGATTCAAATAGTACATTATGGGGATCCTTTTTATTATTAAAAGATAAAAAAGCATTATTATATCATGCTGGTGATACAGGTTATTCACCCGATTTATTTACAAATATAAATAAAATATTTGGTGAAGTTAATTTGGCATTATTACCTTGTGGTGCTTATACACCAAGATGGCATTTAAGACCTCAACATATTGATCCTTATGAAGCAATACAAGTCATGAAAGATTTAAATTGTAAAAAAATGGTTGGTGTTCATTGGGGTACTTTTGTATTAAGTGATGAATATTATTTAGAACCAAGAGATTTATTGCATAAATTGGCTAAAAATAATGGATTATCAAATGATGTTATAGCCCCAGAATTTGGTAGAACTTTGGTATATCCATTAAATTGTAACACTAGCGATAAGATTGAAAAAATTAGAGATGGTAATGCATTATTATTTAAGTAGTAAAAATTATAGAGATAATTGAGTTTTGAATTTTTCAAATTCTTCATCAGAAATTTCATAACAATGTTCTTTTGAAGGAAATTCTCTACCTTTAACTTCTGAACAATATTGTTCAACAGCTCGAGTATTTTCTTGTAAATAATTTGAATAATGTTTAACAAATTTTGGTTTAAAATCTTCAAAACCTCCTAACATATCTAATTGAACCAAAACTTGACCACTTGTCATTGGGCCTGCACCAATACCAATAGTTGGAATCTTTAATTTATTTGTAATCAGTGATGCTACTTTATCAGGTACAGCTTCTAAAACTGTAATAAAACATCCAGCATTTTGAAGTGCAATTGCATCTTCTAAAATACTCATTGCTGAAATGGCAGTTTTACCTTGTACTCTAAATCCACCAATACTTGAAGCTCTCTGTGGAGTCAATCCAATATGGCCGCATACTGGTATCCCCATATCAGTTAATTTTTTAATATGAGGTACAATCTCAATCCCACCTTCCATTTTAATACCATGAGCTTTACCTTTTTTAATCATTGCAACTGCTGACTCATATGTATGTTCTATTGATTTGCCATAACTACCAAATGGTAAATCAGCTATAATAAATGCATTATCAACCCCTCTTGATACAGCTTTACAATGATGAATCATATCGTCTAATTCAATTTCATTTGTATCTTCAAATCCTAATGCTACCATTGATAATGAATCCCCAACTAATACAATATCACATCCTGCCTTATCTGCTATTCTACCACTTATAGCATCATGTGCAGTTAACATTGTAATAGGAGTCTTTTCCCTCCACATTTTTCTTAATCCAGGTATAGTAGTTTTACCCTTTGATGATGAATGATGACTATATCTTGTTAATTGTTTTGATATAAGATTATAGATTTGTGGTTTCTTAGTTGTTGATCTAAGAATGTTAGACGCTATTTTGTTCATTTTATGATACTATTTGGTCTAATATAAAGTTTGTGTTTGTTAGTATGTGGTTCGAATATAATATGGTTCTTTAAAACCAGTTTAAATATTTTCTTTCTTGAATAAATAAATAATAAAAATAGCTGATTAACCTATTGTCTTTTAAGATTAATATAATAAACAAAATAGTTAATGAGGAGAATCAAAAACTCAAAAAAAAAGTTCAGTTTAAAAAATTAACTTGTGAAAAAAAAAAAAAAAAAAAAAAAAGCAAAAAACTAAATGAGCTGAGGTATGATACTAGGATTAATAATACTTTCAGTATAATAGTGGGCCTAAAAAAATTGAGATAATGTGGCTTGAAAATATTGCTGTGCTTGAGCAGGAGTAGGCGATGAGTTTAAAATTTTTTGATGCAATTTAAAAAAAATTTCTCCTGATTATGAACCGTTGGACGATCAAAGATTCGGAATTGTAGCGGATGTTAGAAATTCAGTAGTGCTTAAATGATAAAAGACCGCGGTACCAAATTTCAAAAGGGTGAGGATTTTGATTCGCGTAGTAACTTCTCCGGGTCGGTATTACGTGCCTTGTAGAGAATATGTTCAAAAAAAAACTGGGGTAATTCTAATGAAATGAAAATAATGAGTAGTATTTAGTGAATGCAGTGATTATACTTTAGTATAAAATGAGTAGCTGCTTGGGGGATATGGTTGGATTGATAGAACTTTAATGGATCAATCTGGATATTGAATCCCTTTTATATTTCTCCAAATTAAAGAGTCTGATATAGATATCATGGTCATGCATGCATGCATATATGATTATGAATTGCCTGTGGAGTATTTCAGTGTGGGTTTTAAAACCACATTGTTCTCCCTGATCGAGGATTATTCTTGTTTTTGTTGAATCTAAGATTTAATCCTGGGTATGCGCTATAAATCGAGGATAATAAATATTTAGACTGTTTACAATCAAATAATCAGATAAACTTACAAATTATAGTTTCACTCAATAAATACAGTATACGTACATGTAGGACAGTAACATTTCATATACATTATTGCAAAATGTATGTACGTATTCAACGAGGTCTGTATCGATCATCGTTTGGTATACTATAGTTCAGTTGTTACCTATTGGAATATTGTTGATATATTATCAATAACGAATATATCTAGTCTATAAACATTTAAGTTCTTTGGCCTCTAGCAACTCATATATGAACGTTAAAGTTCTACATATAACCCGCAAACCGTTTATCATAATTTATTGAAGAAATTATTTCCTGTCTGAATTGGGGGTACTAGTTAACTAGTACTATAGCTTAAAATCGCGTATTACAACGAAGCAGCTACGCGATTCAAAGAAAAAAAAAATCAGCTCATAAATCCACAAATGTATTATGACTATGATTTTACTCTAGTCAGAACACGACTCAGAAGTATACTTACTTTTACACTACACATGTAGCTAGCTTGATATTTTCCTAAGGGCCGTTCTTAATCAATGATGTACATCATACTATGAGTCAATTTCACAATCCCATTGTTATAAACTCAAAAATGGGTCTGCATATATTATGTTTTAAATGATCAACGTTCTAGAAATGATCTTTAGTGTTACTGATCGAATTATTAATTAATGTGTGTTTTATTACCTGGAAGTAAATGATTGACATTTAGAAGTTTTTCCAATTACCGATACATCTGTTGAAATGGCCTTATTTTTCCTTCAGAATTTAAATTGTGAAGCCTCGAGAATAAATTAGGAATATGGGATGGGGAGTTCGATGGGCATAGTTCAAGCAGCATTAAGGATTGCTTAGAGGTTGGATCGGTAAAAAAAATATGGTTCGATATCTGCATGAAATATTATTCGATCTGAAATCCCGAAACAATATAACGAGGCTAAGGTATGACTGAAACATAATGGAGGCTATAAAAATGAAGTACAACATTATGAGCTTTCTGCTGGATTAATGATCAAGTATAATTCGGTTGAATGGATCAAAAAATTTGAAATTTGAGATCGCTTTAGTAATCGCTTGCTATTAATTTTGGTCATGAAGTCCGATTGGTTTATTCTAATTAAAGTTTTTTTAATTGAATTCTTAGTACAAGTGCAAATTATGGTCTAACTACATATCTGATTACAAAGCTTCTAGACAATATAAAACCCTCTATATAGTCAGAAAATTCGTTTATTTTGCAAAATTTACATGTATCGATCAAGAAACAATTATGAGTTCTCATAATTGATCTCAAGAGAATGGCTACATATCTACAACTTAAGACTTTATTTTCTAGGTATCATGTCACTATAAGTATAAGCATATAGTGTATAAAATTGGATTGTTATATTTACATGTATATATATTTATGTATGTTGCAGCGTTTATATTAATGAATTATAATTAATCAGTCAAAATTTAAGTACAATACTAGCTAATATATTATAAAAATATTTGAAATGACTTTAGAGTTTTTTACCAATAATAATAATAACTATAGACTACCCGATAGTAGTATACTAATATTTATAAAATATGGCATATCAGCTGTTTAAAGAAAAAATATCAACAGCTGATCATCAGATTGTCTGCTTACAGGTCGAGACAATATTTGAATTCAACAATATATGAGAAATTTCATTAATTCATGACAATTTAACTTTTGATACTAATACCATATTTATACCATATCAAAATGAGCTCAAAACAAATTAATGTATCACACAAATATAAAGAAACTAATATATATTAGTTTATATTGATTGGAAAATAATAATTTAATATTATAATTTGCAAATCAAAAAAAAAAAAAAAAAAATTTGTAGTAACTATAAAGACAAATAATTATCACCTAAACAATATCGATTAATATTCCAAATATTATGCTCTTGGAAGGGGCACTCTTATATATATAGTGTGTTGAATCCCAATAGGAGATAGACCGTTTGGTTTAGATTACATATATGTATGCTGTAACGCAGTAGAGTAGAGTTACAAACTTACCATACCCATATTGCAATGATCCTAAAATTATAGATAGAATATATAGTAAAATTACTACAGGTAACAGCACAAGTAAGATTCTGACTTTCAAGGGATCTCAATATTCTAATTTTTAGAAATAAAAATAGGATCCAGTTTAATAGTCGGAGACTTCTCGCAGAATATCACCCGGCTATCTATCATGGATGGATAAAATTTATGCAAAATGTGAACCGGATGGCCGAGACATTCCTCATCCTTTTAAAACTTTCTTCCCACCTATCAACCACTCTATGTTTATCTTTATCACAGCTTGAAATATCTCACATCCATCAATGATTGAGTTTTAAATCCATCGATCATCTTGATTAACGGAATAAAAACGTGCGGCTGTGGCAAAATGTGTCTTACTAAGCTGTGTGATTTTCTTAAGCTGGAACAGAGCTCAAGCTGTAATAACGATTTTGAACCGAGGTTAAAAGCATTCAATCCATTTCTAAGCCTTATTAATCGAGTCTTATCAAAAATTAAAGAAAAAATTTTCAATTGCCTATAGTCTAATAGAATTCTATATTAAATAGCAATGTTTAATAATCGAGAAAAAAGGTTTATTATAAGATATATATGTTGTTAATATATATATATAGTACTCGCTTTAAAATTTTCAGGATTCGTAATAGGTTAATTACATCGATGCAGGCTGTAAGACATCCCTAATGCTGAAAAAGCAGTGCTTCACTTGTCCACTGTGATGTGTGTGTATCATTCAAGCTGTGGTAAAAACCGTTAATTACCGGTAATGAAAGCTGCTGATTGCTGCTTCATTACTGTTAAAATATCAACTTATACAAAAAGGTCTACGAGCATCCTATTACTGGGTAGGCATTATCCATAATATCAATATATAGTAGTAATGGTATAATTTATCGGTGAAACCTCAATACAAAATGTAAAATGTAATTTACTAAAGGTGATGATAACCTTAGATGGATCAAGAAAAATACGGAAGCAATTTTCTCTTCCGTGTCTTAGAACTTTTCAACGCAAGAACTTTTTTTTTTTTTTTTTTTTTTTTTTTAATACTTCGTTTAGTATTATAAATATCGCTAAGAGAAACTATATAATAGACACCGAATCCACAATTTACATTCAAAAGAGTTTTCTCTCTTTTTACACACATAGACATTACTAACCCTCAACACCCCCTATTATAGAACAATATACACAAAATGGATTTATTTTCAATCAATTTCCGATCTTATGTTCATACCCATTGTTCTAACAATACAATTGATATTCCAATAAAAACTGAGAAGTCTGATAATGCATACAAAAAATTAGATAAATTAATTGAAGAAAATATTCCAAAATTAGAAAATAATACCTGGTTTTGGCAATCACCAGCGTTACCAAATGGTCAATTACAAACCATGTATGCAGCAACTGGTAATTTTGAATCTGTTGATAAAATTTATTATGGTAGAAGATTATTAACTTTTGAAGACGATGGATCAATGGTTAGTGTAGATTATGTTGTTGAACCACCAAAATCAAAGGAAGAATGGGAAGAAATGATTAGTTATAAACCAACTGAAGATTTACCACCTTTTCCAGTCAGAACAAGATATTTAAGACCAGAAGAAATTTTAAAATTGCATACAAAAGAAAATGAAGATAAACCATTATGTATTTTATTACATGGGTTAACTGGAGGTTCACACGAAAATTATGTTAGAGCTGCAATTAGTAAAATGGTTGAACAAGGATTTGACTGTTTAGTCTTAAATAGTAGAGGTTGTGCAAGAACTAAAATTAGTACACCAGAATTATTTTGTGCAATTATGACAGATGATATTAGACGATTAGTTAAATTAATTAAGAAAGAACAACCAAATAGACGATTATATTTATCAGGTTATTCATTAGGTGGTTCAATTTTAGCAAATTATTTAGGTCAAGAAGGTGCTGATAGTCAAATTGAAGCAGCAGTTTGTGTTGCTGCACCATGGGATTTGGATCTATGTTATCATGCATTACATAATAGTTTTATGGGTAAGCATGTTTATTCACCACAAATGTGTAAAAATTTGGAAAAATTAGTTAAAAATCATAGAGAAATGTTACAAACTCATCATGTTTTCCAAGAAGCAAAAGGTAAAAAATTACATTATATGTATGAATTTGATAATTTATACACTGCACCATTTTTTGGTTTTACATGTGCAACAGATTATTATAGAAGTGCATCACCAGTTAACCGATTAAATAATATTCGAACTCCATTATTAATTTTAAATTCTGATGATGATCCAGTTATTGGTAAATTGGCCACACCATACTTTGAAGTTGAAAAGAATCCATATACTTATTTAGCTACTACAGATTGTGGTGGCCATTTAGGTTGGTTTCAACCAGGCGGTAAAAGATGGTTCCCAGATGTTATCACACAATTTTTCAAAGCATTTAACGATAATTTAGATACTAGTAGAGAAGTTAAGGCTGAAATTAAGGAACAAAAGAGATTATTTAACGGTGAAAGATTAGTTTTAGGTGGTAGAGAATTTGATAATTAAATATATCTAAATAAAAAACTGTAAATAAATTAACAATACTATACAAAAAAATTGAAGAAAAAAAAATTTTTAGACTAATTTAGCACCATATGCAACACTATTTGGTCGAGATTTGAAATCATTATCATTACCAACTTCAATTAAAACTGGGTTTTTACTAATTGAATTTCTCCATTGAGAAGTTGGAGAACCAAAAGTTAAACCTGAATTATCAGATTGTTCATCATCATCTAAATCCCTTGGTTGGATAGCCCAAGGAGTATCAAAAACACTTGCACGTTTATCTAGATAAACTTTTGATCTTGGTCTTCTCTTTGTTGGTTTATTAGCTTTACCACGTTGTAATTCAGTACCAGATTCAGTTGATTTAATTGAATCATTTGAATAAATTGATATATTTGAACTTGATCTTGAATGTGCAATAACACTATCTCTATGTTTATGATACCCTTTTCTACCAGAAGAATAGTTATTATCTGAAACACTGAATGCACTAATTGTACTTCTTTTGGTTGAAGTAGTTGATGATCTTGCAACTAAATCACTTAATTGAGCAGATCGATGTTGTAGTTCTTCTAATTCAGAATACATATCTTTTAAAATTTGATCACTCATTTGTCTATGAGGATGTTTTTCAACTGGTAAAGATAAATGTTTTTTGGCATTTCTTTCACTAATCTTTTTCAATTGTTCATAATCTTTTGGTGGTACAGGTGGAGCTTCATTCTCTTCAATACTTTCTCTTTCATTTTCAACATCTTCCATAATTGGTGGCGGAGTCATAATTGATGCACGTCGTGGTTCTAAGAATCTATCATTATTATTATTATTGTTATTGTTGTTAGTAGTATTAGCATTATTATATTTGGTATTGGTGAATAAATTATTTAACATAATATCATTATTAGTATTAATATATGGGTCATTAGTTTTTGATGTAGTATAATTGAAATATGCAGGTCCAGAAACAACTCGTGATTGTCGCTGGTTTTTAGATGATGAGTTTGTACCACTAGTACTTTCTTCTTCATCTTCTTCTTCATCAGTTGATGTATTAAAGACAGAAAAATGAGCAGGTGGGACTGGTAAAGGTCGTGCAATTTTACCATGAGTCATCCATGAAGATTCACGGCCTGGTTTATATAATGAACTAATTGATTCAGATGAATGTCGCTGTTTATTATATTTTGGTCGGTTTGCAAAACTTGATGAATGATTCATTAAATTTGAATATTTTTGGTACATTTGACCTTCTTGTAATGATAATCTAATTTCATTAATTCGTTCTTTTGTTGGACTTTTATTACCACCAATATACCTTGCAGAACTAATTGGTGGTGGGATTTGATCTAAAGTTGATGCATACCCACTTAATGCACTTGTTGTATATCCTCTTGAAGTATCATCTTCTTGATTACTTTCATCTGCAAAATGATCTTCAAATCCATCATGACTTTTACCATTTGAATGATCAAAATCATTATCAGAATTTGTTGATGCTGATGTAACACTTGTATCACTGCTACCACTTGATGATAATGATGATTCACTACAAGTGCTCATACTTCTTCTAACTTGTTCATCTTCCCAATCTCTCATTTCTTGTTGTTCTAATGAATGGATTTCTTGTCTTAATACAACTCTAACTGCAACAGCTCTTCTTAAATAACTACTCCAAGTATCAATAAATGCTAATGCTTCATCAACTTGAACGCCATCTTGATTACTCTGTTTGATTGGTTCATCATCATCTAATTGAACACCAGGATTTGGATTATCATACAAATCAACTCTTCTAATTAATGGCATTCTATTTTTAGTAGAGTTTCTTCTTGATGGTTCACGATTAACCATTGATCGTTTTCTTGTAAAAGTTGGTTGCCTTTGAGGACCTTGATGAATTTGAGGAGGATAAACAGTTGCTTGTTGAGGTTCTTTTGGTAATTGGCTTGGAATTTTATAATTATAATCAAATTCTTCAAAAGTTTTATTATTATTGCTTGTTGCATTAGAGTCTAATAATGATGATGATTTAGCTTGTTTTGGTTGTGGAGAATATAATTTTGGTTGACTAATACTTGTAGTTGGAACTCGTTTAATTTTAGGTTTCATTGATAATAAATCCATACTTTTAATTTGATATTTAATGCTTTTATTGTTTTCTTTAACCTCAAAACTTAATTTTCGATTTAACTGATTCTTATTAAAAAAATATTTAACTCTTCTTTTACCTCTTGTTCTTCTAAAGATTCTTCTAAAAAATCTTCGAACTTTTGATTTACCATGTCTCATTGATCTTGTACTGGATCTTTTTCTTACCAATATTACTGGACTACTATTTATATCGATCTTTGGATGTTGAGAATATGGCAACCCACGTAATGAACCAGGACGTGGTGATGCTCTTTTTATTGAACCACTTTTTCGTTTTAGCATGTTCCTTAGAGTCGTTCGTTGTTGATCTCTTGTTGGCGGATTATAGCTCCATTCATGGGTATTATCATTATAATTCATTGAATTACCATAAAACGTTGAATTTTCAAAAACCATTATTAGTTATAAATATTTATTGTAATAGGCTTTTATAATCTAGTTTATGTTAGTAATTAGAATTCCCATTCAACATGGACTTTTAATAAACTAGTTCAATAAGAATAATAATTCGTGTTGTTGTTAGTATGCAAAGTTATCTATAAATTGGATAAATAGTTTGAAAAAGAGATATGTTTTTCAAAGGAGCGAATTGTTAAATATATTAATGAGAGAAGAGGGAGAAAAAAAAAAGGAGCAGAAAAAAAAAATATATCTTTAGAATAAAAATGAGGTGGGTTGGTTCCTAGATTTTTTATTTTTAGTTAACAGCAGTAAAATTATTACATGGTAACTTTTTTAAACTATATTTTCAAAGCATCAGAGGATGGTGATTGATGATAATTTCTAAAAAAACCAGATGGCTGGTTTGAAATTTATAAAAAAATGTCCATATGCGGATGATGTTGGAAGTTAAAACATCGGCTTAGAGATGCTTGAAGTGTAGTACGATCGGAGGTCATACGCTAGAACTTTTTTAATTCGAGACCTCCGATTTTCCCACTAAAGCCCATCCACCTGAATTTTTCAGGGTCTTAAGCGGTGATAACTTTTTTTTGATGCGCGAAAATTGCGTGAGGCTGCTGCTGCTGTTTTGAACTCATGCAATGCCACGCACCAAGATTAGCGCATTCTTTTGGTACTATTTGGCTCAAGCATTACTAAGAATAGCTAGTACGTACTGTTTTAGTGGGTCAACTTAATTGTAGCAAGAAAAAACGCGTTGCTTTTTATTTATTTATTTTAGCTTGACAGCTGGATATTTCGGCGCGAGTGAGAACACGGCTATAGAGCTCTAGAGTATCCATGCAACGTTCTGCTGAGCCTCAAACCTTACGCCTACAATCTATTATAATGCAAAATCCAGCGATTTTATTCAAAAATATGGACAAAATGTTGAATAACTATTAATAAATTATTGTATTGAATTAATGAAATAATATGCTGATTCGAGAAGAAAATTTTAATTCTAGCACTGCAGCATAGTTGATCATTACAAGATAAAAAATATTATTCGCCGTTGGGCAAAAAAAAAAGTTGTCCAGGAATTAATCCAAGTGGCTGGATTTATGCCCTCAATCAAAAATATCTCACCACAGACTACTCTTTAGCTTACAAGAATAAGCTCAGCTTAATTATAATACTCAAGTACCTGAGTATACTATATAGAGCTCAAAACAAATCGTTTCACGGTCACGGAAGTATACCATATATATAGAATTAAATTCCAATTGAGGTGAATGTCAGTCAATAATAGAACTAGGCCGAAAATTACGGGTATGGGTATAAAAATAGTCTTTAGTTTAAGGTTTTGAAGCCGGGATGGGGTTGCATATGTATATAGATAGTTAAAAATTACGTATATATGTTAATGAGGCTCTCCACCTAGCTAGTTCTAAATGATTATGGGTTTAATAATAATATCGAAATTTCTAGCTATGGATATGTCTACTAAGTTCGATATTACTAAGAAACGATTATAATTAATTTTAAATTGACTGTTGGTATTATCTAATTAGACTCTTGTCATACGTAACCTTTCCATGTGTATTTTTAGAATATCCTTTTTTGTAGTCTAAGTTGGCTAGCCATTGTAGATATTACAATGGTGTTGCACATCATGATTGATTCAATGCATGCTACTCTGACTATCCATGCTATAGCATATTTAACTATTTTAAAATAGCAAGTCTCGATTTTTAAAACCCTAAAAACTCAGAAAGATTTACATATTATAGCGGTTCATGCACTAAAGCATTCAACCCCATCATACAAATAATATACGGCTCGGACACGTCTTCAAGTTCAAACATATACGGCTATAGTATCTTCAATATGGATACGGTGCTAATTATTAATTGGTTGTTTAAGCCTATAGCGTTGTACAATTGAAGTATACGTATACGTACATATATACATATATAGGATATATGCATCGCGATCGATGCTGGAACTTAACGCGGGTGGTAGGGTTCAAGAGTAGATTAAATCCGTTAGATCGTGCATCATCGTGCAAATAATTAATACCCTTGTAGATCATCACCACGGATCCTCTCACCTTTTAATATATATATATATACAGTATAATATATATACAGGATACTATATATATATATAGTGTTGTAGGTAATAATGATCAATATATATATCTAGAGTATCAGGCCTGCAGACATCTATACTGTCTGTATTAATGGACTTCAACATGTATACAATAGTTGTCTACTGTAGGTTGAGCTCGAGATCTTAAGGGAGATTGGTAAGACTGAAGGAGTCTTGTTATCACAGAATATCTAATCTATAACTATAGTAACGCGTAATGCTTATCGATCCTTCATAAGCGATACATTAAGATTTGAAAATTTTAATCAAGTTGTTGGATAAAAATTATTTCATTATAGACAACTTGCCGTACTATTGAAATCTGGGGATAAAAAAGTCAGTGCGAAGGGATCCTCGAGCGCAAATTGTACACATTACTTTTGAATGGAAGTTTATGACATTATCGGCTCTGTCTTTTTTGAATTGTAAACAGTTATAGTGGCTCAATTGCGCATGTTGTTCCTGAATGATTTATAATATAATTAATGCATTGATGTACAATATTATTGCAGATTTTAAAATATCTGAATTATCAAAGTTTGATTTTGCGCACGGATGAATGAATTTAAAATATTATATATATTATGGCTGGTTAAGATCATATTCGGCAGGATTAAATCAACCCAAGCTTATTGTTTCAGCGATAATAGAAGAATAATCCATGCTCTGTTAAATTATAAGGAAAGAAAATGATATCTTTAGTACGGCTATATATGCATAATTAGTAGGGCTAAACAACACTTTAACGGAGTTGATAATTTTTTTAGATCACGATCGATATATAATTTCGAAGGTTCAATATTTGAACCCAGTTTGAACCCTTCTTTGGGATTCAACCATGATACTTGATTATATATATGTATATATTAATTTTGTACAGTCAGCATTATATATTATGTATATTGTCCATGGCATTGCAATCGGCTATAAATAATTATGTACACGTTTGTTGGGTCATAGTAATTATAAGCTTAGTTCCATCATAAATAATATGGGATCTCTTATTTTTAGTAAAACAATGTCGACCTCTGTAATCAGTTTAAATCTAGAGCTTTAGATACTCGAGGCTTGTATACACAGCAAGTGTGAATGAATATGCTAACCGTATCTTGTATCACACGCTGATAATGGTAAGCTTTGTTAACATTCGACTTGTTAATTTATACAATTGATGGCCACAAACTCAATTGAGATCATTAATACAATTGAGATCATTGGGTATGAATATCTAAACGTTTGTAAAATTAATTAGGTTACCTGATTGAGAAATAAATTTAAGGTATTGGGGCTTAATACTAATTTGCAATTTTTAATGGATCAAAGTGCATGCTTATTTGCAACTTTAAGTCAATTGTAGTTAAGTCAGTGTCTTCAATTCAGCAGGATCCGAATGTATGATTTTTTGGCATCTATAATGTTTGAGTTTTGAGCTATAGCTTCAAGATCTCGAGTCGTGGTACCGATGCTTGAAGGATTTAGCATGATGCAGGGATGACTGAGTGACTCAGACTGCCATTCATATGGTATCAACGGTATATATTTTAATTAAGTAAGCTTAGATATGATAGTTTCAATTGAGGGTACGCGTACCGAGTACCTGGATAATGTCTAATTGATGCATTAATTATTACCATATGGCAGGACAGGCAGTATATCTATATTATAAGGTTAACGCACCCATGATAATATTAAGACTCTATATCTATTCAACTTAAGTTACTCAGCGCAGATTAAAGTTATATAAGTGCACATTAACTGACAATGAATTTATTACATCTTGTGCTTAGTCTCGGGTTTGATAATTGGTACTTTCGTAACTTCGGTATATTCTT